>APFE030606600.1:77174-103704 GCA_000404065.3 Pinus taeda
TTTTCTGTTTTAGTCAAATAGGCAAAATCTCTGAAGGATGACAACAATAGGGATTCAGTTCCTAGATTAGCTCCAGGTTGTTGGGAGGGAGTTAATGCCTCCTATATTTGATGTGAGGGAGTTATGAGGCTGTTAGATTCTCTATGCTATATAACAGGCAATCATTCGGATGATTTGCTATGAGAGTGTGAGGATTTATTGATGTAATCTCCAAATTTTGATTAATATATTCCTGATGCCTATGTTTGGTGGATGTAGCCCAGATTGGTTGGGTGAACCACGTTAAAAGCTGTGTCTTATGTGCTTGTTTATTTTTTCTGCTGTGTGTTTTAATTAAGTTTGCTGTGCACCTAATCCAAGAGCAATCCCTTACGGATCAATTCCTAAATGTATGCACTGTTAGTGCAACTTAGAAAAATCTAAAACAAATAGTACACTATCCCTGCAATCTAGTCTCAACTGGGTCTTTCTTAGAATCGACATGCATGAGTTTCTGATGAGTAAATATTTAGTTAATTGGAGTAGCACTAGTTGAGTGCACTAATGCATCAACTGACTCTTAACTCACTATTAGTTCCTCAAATAGTTTGGAACTAATTTAACTAGACTTAACTTAGTAAACTAAGTTAACTAGTTACCACTCACACTTAACTCATCCTGGACCCCTATAATATAGGGAGAACATATACATGACTTTAGAAAGACTTCCAACTCGAAATTTCTAAGTTAACTAAGTCAACTCACTCTAGTTAACTATTACAAGTTGCTATGAGAATATAATTCAATTTTAATTCTTAGTTTAATTTAAGGACAAATTAAACTCGAATTTATGGATTCTATTTTTATCATTTCTTGTTGCTATTTTCTACACCTAGAACCACCACGTCATGTATGTTTTCCACTAGATACTAATGCCATTAGGGATAGGCTCCCGCTACCCATAAGGTTTGCCGAATTAGGCTTTAGATGGGACGACTTGTGCGAAATGCGAGGTGCCGACCTTATTCCAATCCACCACAAAACACTAATTGAAAGTGCAATGGAGGGCTTCCCTCCTTCCACAACTAGGACTGTCTGCCTACTATCCGAGCCAAGTTTTTTTGCACTCGGTCTCACCACTAGCAACACAGAACCACTGACGCGTGAGGGGAAAATGTTGCCCACCACCCAGTCTTCCAGCGACGACACACTATGCCACTAGGATGAAATTACCCTAGCTGAAGAACCAGTGAGGGCACCAGGAACAAAGTCTCTCCATGCCCGAACACACAATTCCCTATCCAATTGCTCGGCAAAAGAATTCCCCACCCTCTGCTGAATCACTGTTGCTCCAAGATAAATAAATTATCCCATCGACTGTTTCAACCCACTAAATGTATGTGCAATATTAACCAATACTTCACGAGGATATACCATTGCGGGAGCTAGAAGGAAAGTCGATGGTAAACCCACCACCTTTCCCACACTAGTCGTGCTCGCGAATTAGCAATTTCCCTCTCCAACCTCATACACTAGGAGTTGTAATAACACCATTCACCATGTAGGATTTTGAAATTGAGCCATACCCTGTCCAAGTTATAAGGGGTCTCCTCCCCGACCATGAACGCTCCCCTGACGCCACCACCTGCAACGTACCCTTTGGGCGAATGTTTCACACACTCAAGGTTCAATGCGCCTGATCTCAAGGTACTTGGAGAAGGCCTAGGGGTAGGCCTTCGTACCTGCATCCACGTGCCCATCATTGATCCCCACACGGTCCTTCGGGGCTTGCAATCACATTGTTCAACACCCCTATCGGGGAATGTCCATTTCTCTTTGACTATACACTTCTTAGTTCTAAATTTGTGTTTGATTACTTTTGAGTCTTCTTTCCATTTTAATAATTTGATTTACAATTCATTTACCATATTTATTCCTTGCTTTTACCAAGTTGTTAATGGTCTCCCGAAGTTCTAGATATAAAGTTCAATTAGATTCCCTAACAATCCAATACTTGTTGACCTTGAGTTTTCTCTTAATGCTCTATCAATATTTAGTATATTTAGTTCTATATATAGTAGATTCCAAAGTTTGATATTTATCAAGTTAGGATTGTTTGGTTATCTTCAAAGTATTATATACTTTAAGGTTTGGATTCTCATATCACTTAATTGATATTTTTTTGCTTACATTCTTTAATTTAAAGAATTATAAAAAAATTAAGTTCATAAGTATTTTTATTTAATCTGAACACTGATATTTAAAGAAATTAATTAATCATAATTTATTAATATTTTTAAATTGTAAATTAAATTTAATAGAATTTTCCAAGCATATAATAAATTAAAAATTTCTGAATTTTTTTTATAGTTCAAACATATATTGTTGTTGTTTTCTAAATTAATAATATAATTAAACTCATTATATTTTAAATATTTTAAGTTTAAAAATAATTTTAAGATTTTCATAAACATTTTTTTACCGTTATAGAAAAAAGGAGATTGGAACTAAATTGATTGGCAGCAAAGTTAAAGTTTGCTTTTCAATATCAATGCTTAAGTTGAAGATGATTTTCAAAAATAAAACTATTTTAATTGGATGTTGGTTTCTCTGGTCATCTTTTCAAAATAATTTAGATGGCTTTCATATGTAGGTTTGTTCATGATAAATGAAATTGGCCATATCAATAATGCGCAAACAATATTTATTTTTGAAACTTTTTCTAATCTTTAAGTTTTGATCCTCATTTTTTCGTAAAAACAATTGAGTAGCTCTTTACAATAATGATTATTGCATTAACTTTATGAAGTTCAAATTATAGAAATTTTATTATATTTTTCAATGTTTAGTGTAAATAGATTTCAAATTTTCCATTTCGTTGTTATAATAATTTAAAATATGTTTTATGATATTTAGAATTTGGAAGATATTTTGGTATAAATAATATGAATTTTTCATATTTAAATTTATTGGGTATTAAATTTAGTTTTACATCATAGTTGGTGAGAGTTAATTCTTAATTGAGCAATAAGAATTTTGGCTCTCCATGAGATATTGAGTTTGGAGAGTTAGTTCTTAATTGAGCAATAAGAATTTTCGCTGTACATGAGATATTGGCCCCTATGTATGCTTTTTGATGTTGATTACTAGTGGAATTAAAGTCTTCAATATAATACTTTGTTATCTCAAGGGCTTGTGGAACTTATCCATAACAAAAGCCTTTATCTCTTTACTATTTGTGGGGCACATGTTCAAGTAAATATCTCATTTACTAAACCATTTGCTATTTTTCTGCATCCACATATTTTTTTTTGCACAATATGTCTTTGAAGACAACTTTAGGCCATATTCCCTCTTCCATTTGCTCAATTTTTTTTAAATATCTTATGAGTCGCACCATAGCAATTGCTTCAATAGGAGCAACCAAATTTCACTTAGAGAGATATCATAAAGAAATGAACTTTTAATTTTGAACTTGTTTGTAATCAATTGTTTCTAAATTTTCTCAGTTTGCTTCCATTGTAAGTCACATGTAATACTAGTCCACAACTCACAACCATAGAAAACCACTGGAATCACTAAAAGCCCAAAAAGAGTTTGGATGGCCTTCCAATCCTATAGTTCTCCCTTTCTACACCTATTTTGAAAAACATAACATATTTTCCAACCTCCTAAAGTTCTTTTCTTTCTACAACCTTCCCAAATTAAATTTTTGTTGAAATCAATTGAGAAGTATTTGTAATTTGCAATATCTAACAATGCTACTTTTAAAGTAAAACTTGTACTGAGTATGTTTTCTTTTGTTAGAGAAAACCACCATTTTTATCTTGCTAATATTAACTTACATCCCGAACCTCCGCAAACATTCAAGCACACCACTTCACTTGTGCTGGTAAACATTCAAGCACACCACTTCACTTGTGCTGGTAATTAATTTACTCGTTGAATGAATGGGTGAACCCCTATGACTCGAAGCCCCTTCCAACTCTGTACCCATAAGATTAAGGCACACCACGACTCTTCATCTCACTTTATAGCCACTGACTCAAGTTATTTTGTAATATCCAAAGAGTGGGGAGATAGTTATTTTCTTTTTACTTAGTATTCAAATCATTTTATAGCCATCGACTCTAAAATATTTAAATAATAGTTTTTGTTATTCACATGGTATTTTTTTTTGAATAAATTCAAAATAATACTAAATTATTATTATTATTTTTCAAATAAGTATAAATAATTAAATAGAGATAATGCATGTATTATGCTTTATATTTATGATATTAGATTTATTTGCTCTTAGGCAAGTTGAGTATTGCCTACCTCTTTAAGTTTTGATTACTTTTATCGGTGCATTATACTTTGATTATATGATATATGGTGTCAAAGATATTTTTTTCTTTGATATTTTTGGTGTTTTGATTATATGATATACAGTATTATGATATTTTTAATATTTATTATATACTTTTGGTGTTCTGATACTATTAATATAGTGTTATGATATTTTAAATATTTATTATTATACTTTTGGTTTTTTTTGCTTCACTTGTTTAGTGGATTTATTTAATTAATCATAAAACATTTTATTAAAATCTGATATATTAAAATAAAACTAATAAATACATTTTTTTCAACAATATTATTATTATTTAAAAAATATTACAATATAAAGTAATCAAAATTCAAATTATTAGTGGATATCAATGAACTTCATTCTTTAATCTGGTTCAAAGTTAATTTTTTTAAATTTTAAATTATAGATATTTAAATAACTTGAAAAATATTATAGATATTTTCATTACTCTATATCATTTTTTTTATGTCATAAAAATAACTTTATTTCTTTCTTAATATTAACTTATAAATATTTTAAAAACTTGAAAAATAGTATTAAATATTTCATATTTTATATCATTTCTTATTCATTCAATAATTTATATTATAATGGTAAAAAAAATTAATACAATGTTGATGAATCTTTATCTATGTTGTATATGTATCTCTAAAAATAGGGAAAAACCATATATTTTAAAAGATGAATTAATCTCCATTTTGTTGGGAATTGGTTATATATTTTTCTTGGCTATACACTTTTTAGATCTAATTTTGGGTGTAATTAATTTTAAGTTTTATTTCAATATTAATTCTTTGATTTATAGTTTATTTACCAAGTTTATTTTTATTTTTTTTTAAAGATATTCCTTTTACCGACTTGTTAATAGTCTCACAAAGTTACATATATAAAGTTCAATTGGATTCCCTAACAACTATTATAGGATCACTCCAAATACTTGTTCATCTTGGGTTTTCTCTTAAAGATTTGTCAATATTAGTTAGATATATAGTGGAAATGTGAGTTTGATATTTACTAAGTTAGGTTCCTTGGCTATCCTTCCATTCAAGGCATTGTATGTTTGGAGATTTGGATTTGTCATTATACTCGGTTGATTAATTTTCTTTTTTTTCTTCTTTAATTTGAAAAATGATGATTTTTTTATGTTCGTAAGTTTTTATTTTTATTTTCTTATTATACCTGCCAAGAAAGGATGGAGTATTTGAGGTTGGATCTCAACTCGGGTCTGCAGGCCTGATCACATACAAATCAGTGTCAGAGGCTTCGCGTAACGTCCATTTTCCTCTTCAACTAACTTTCTGCTCTTTACCATTACATTAGGCATTGATATGTGCGCGTCTATGACCGAACAACCAACTATGGACAAACCAACCCAGGATTCCACCCTTGCGAGAGAGATCACAACTTTTAACTCTCTGTGAGCTTTTGGCCCCAAGTTTCATAAAAATTTCCCTACTTGTTTTGTTAAAAAATTGGATGATATCCCAAAAGTGCAGACCAATTCCCCTCAAGCCCAGATTCGAGCCCTTCAACTTGAAAATCAGGGTCTCATTGATCATTTTATCGGTCTCTGGTCTTCTCCCCATACAATCCAGATATGGTTTGAGAAGAGTTGGAAACCCCTAATCAAGGGCGAAGTTGTGTCCTCATTTTGCGGTAAGGTTTTCTTTACATTTTATTTTGAAAATAAGGTTGATCTAGATCTGACCTCTAGAAGTTGTTCGTACTTCATGGGAGCTCAAGGCTTATACCTTGATCACGGGAACCCTAATTTTAACCTGGACTGCGATTTCCCTATAACAATCCTAGTTTGGGTTAAGCTCCCCTACTTTCCCCTCCATTGTTAGAACAATGATGTCTTCAGGTTGATAGGTAACTCGCTAGGAAAATACATAGATTGTGCACAACCCAAGGACAAATTATTCGCCTATGCACATATATGTGTGGAGGTAGATTTGGACAAAGTATTGCTAACAAGGATCAACCTCTGCATGGATAACTAGACCCATGTGCACAAAGTCGACTATGACTAGTTACCATTCAAATGCAAAATGTGCCATGAATATGGGAACTTTACAAGAGGTTTCTCTAAGTTGCAACTAGTCATGGATCAACAAGGTGAGCAAAATGACCAATGACAATAGGCTAAATGGAGAAAGGGAACCAATCAGTAGTAACAAATAATGGCCCCGATCGCTGATTATGCCCCTCCCAAAGATGGACAAGGGAAGAGTAATGATAGACCTTCATCAGGGGCCCAGTAGAGAAAGAAGCTCTAGTAATGGGGGAAAACATTATGAAATTCTCTGAAAGCAACAACAGAAGGCAATCCATACTAGCAAACCATTATAGATTTCTCCCCGCAGAAGGAGCTTTAGTCCTCTCAACATAAAGATCCATCTCCTCCTATGATTGCTCCTATAGTCGCAAGGTCGAGTAGAAGCTTCAAGGAGGAGGAGGAAGACTTCCTATCATCTAAGGAAATCATGGTTCCAACAATCAATGCCATTTTAGCGGATGAAAAATTAGAAAAGGAAAAAGAAAAGGAATTGGCAAGGATAATTCATATATCGGGGCGCAAATCCAACCAAGAAATTTGAATAGAACAAATAGAAAATGATAAGAAACTTGGATTCCAACACACAATTCCCTGTCAGCTTGTAGATCTTGGAAACAAGGGGGGAAAGGGAGCTTCAACAAGTCTTGGTAAAGGGACAACCTCTTCTAAAGTAAATGATGAATATAATCTCCTTGAATTGCAGGGGCCTTTGATCTGAAAAAAAACAATAGAAGAAGTACATATCTTGATCACTAAAGAGAATCCTGTAGTAGCCCTCTTCCGGGAGACAAAAATGGATGAGAATGAAGTCTCATCTAAGCGTAACTGAATATGGAATCAAAGCAATATGGTAGCAGTTGACTCTCTCGGAGCCTCTGGAGGACTTTGCACTATGTGGAACCCAAATCACATGCAAGTGTTGAATACCATAAAATCTACTCATTAGATTGTGACCTCCTTTAAAGTTTTCAACATCCATTAGGTATCTTCAGTCATTGACTTATATATTCCTATCCACTTTCATGAAAAACAGGAATGTTGGAAATCCCTTATGGATTTAAAGGACACATAATTTGCGCATAATTGCATAATTAGCAGGGACTTCAACACAACTTTGAACCAAAAGGAAAAAAAATGGAGGGTCAGTGGTTAGAGACCCCTTTCAAGAAGAAATGGAAGATCTTAAGCAGTCTCTCAGTATTTTTTATTTCAATCCCCTCATGTTTAAATACACCTGGAATAATAGATGCTCGGGTCCCATTCATATTGTTGCTCATTTGGGCTGCTTTCTAGTCTTTGACAATTTCCTTTCCCTCAATATTTCTCCCAAATACTTTATCCTTCCTTGGAATGGGTTGGATCATCGCCCTATTTGCGTCTCCCTCTTACCACCCTTGAATTACATGCCCATTCCCTTATGCTTCTCCCCTCTTTGGATTCATTCTCCGAGGTTCCTTGAATTGGTTAAGGAATCTTCGTCTGGTTGGGTGGATGGTAGTCCAATCAAGGTATGGGAATCCAATATAAAACACTTTGAATCAAAAAATGGTTGAAGGAAGGCAAGATAGAGTGTTAGCATTCTATAGTGGAAATAAAGCAGTGATTGATCTAAATTAAAGTGTAAATAGAAAAATAACTGATCACAAGAGATGCTATGCAGAAAGAAGTTGAAACATTCAAAGATTATCATTAGTTACTAAGGAGAGAGCAAGATTTTTTTAGGTGCAAATCATGTAGTTTTTGGCTCCAAGTTGGATACTGAGACACCAAATTTTTCCACAAGAAAGCAAAATTTAGAGAAAACAAAAATAACATTGTTGCACTAAAAATTGTCACCTTGACATTCTGCTATATGTGTGAGTTCATTACCACTCATACTTTCCTCCTCTGCAAGTCTAAAACATCAGTTCCTCATATCAAACCTTGAAAATAAGAGAAAAACCCTCAAAGTCTTTAAAAATCTGGTTCCGCACTTTCTCTTTGTATTACCTGCGGTCTCGCACCTAGTAGTCAAGTCTCCTGCACGCCTGACTGCACTGTCTCTATGTTAAAGGTGCAAACCCCTGTAAAAGTTAAAAAGGAGCAAGTATATTATGAAAAACTCACTTTCAGTCATTTTTAGAAGCTTTTGGAAAGAATCTTGAGGTAGCAAGTTCGCTCTCTTAAGGTTCATGCATCCCATACCTTAAGGAGCTAACCCCTTGATGTGAGGAGCTTATCCCTTTGAAGGAGGATTATATCCCTTCATAGGTGGACCTGTAACCTCCTCCTCTGCACTATAAAAAGAAGCATTGGGCTGGTTACTAGAGAGGTTAGGAGCTGAATATTTTTGAGGTGAAATGCTACTGGAACTTAGTCTTCTTTAGTTGAGTTTTTATGAGGAGAGATTACATACCTCTATGATCTCATTTGGAGGAGTGCAAGGCTTGTCAAAGTAAAGGAAATTCCTGTTTTGGACCCCAGTAAGAGCTTGTTCAACATCAAGGCTGAAAAGGTTGTAAGGTTCTTCTTCTTCAAAGTTAATACAAATAAATTTGTTTTTCTCAATAAGCTGTTAATTTATGGTTTATTTTATGGATTCCTTGATCACCATAATAGGCATGATTCATAATATTTGTTATGCAGGTGTTATTTAATGTTTGCTTGTTTGTGATTGCAGGTCTTCAAAGATGACTCTTTCAAATGACTGGAGGATGAATACTACGAACAAGCACTGGATCTAAGGTAGGATCTTAACACCTTTATAGTATTTATTTATAAATCGCATATGTCTAGGGAAAGATAGATTTGTTTCTCTGTTTGTTGCTAGACTATCTTCTGATACTAGGGAGATCGGTCTTGTTCGCAAGATCGATTTATCCGGCCAACAAATTGGCGACTCCACTGGGTAATGAATTTGGTCTTTGGTTTTCCTTTGTTTTGACTTGAGAAAATTGTTTTTGTTTTTGGTTTTTGATTGATGTATACTGGCTTGGGTAGTTTAAGGTATTTGGATTATTTTATGTTTTTTTTCGAAGTTTTTAGGGAATCACACTTTCTCTTTACAGATAGTGCGGGCATCTCCGCACTTTTCCTTTATTAAACATAGTGGAACCACACTTGTTTCTTCTGGAGCTTGCGGACCCTGTAATTTTTTTTGAAAAACCTAAAATATCTTCTTCCAATTAAGTTTAGGTTTCATTTAGGATTCTTAGTGTCTACCCATATTTATATTTTTCCTGTCAAAAATCTCTTGTGAGTGAGTACCGATAGTATTTTTGTTTTGAATGATTCTCTAGAAGTTTTGCATGTTTGGAATGGTTTTCACTTTGTCTCTGTAGCGAATTAAAGATCAGAAGCTTGAAGAACCTTAGATCACCCTGGTGTCTTTTCATCTTCTTGATGAGTCTAACTTGGTTGTGAAATCTATCCTTTGTGAGAAATAGATTTAGTTTTCTCGTTGCAAATCTTCGAACAAACTTTGTTATAAGTTTTGAATTTCATTTTTACAAAAGAAAACATATCTAGATGTTTTTTGATTGGTTTGTTATTCTGAACAAATGAATCCTTAGTTTACTGAACAACTAAGCAAAACGTCCTAAAAAAGAATTGAAGCTTTTATTTAATTAGATTTTTAAAATTTTTTAGATCTCAAAATTAGTTTTTTGTAGTTTTGAGCGTTTTTATAGAACTTGTAGATCTCTTTTGAAGCAAATTGTTTTTTGTAGTTGAGTTTTGAAAAGGGAAAGGGATTTATTGTGAGCATTAATTATTAGTCTCGTTTTTAGTTCTTATTAAAAAAGACAAAAATATTTTCTTTCCATTTCCATGTTGAAAGAAAGAATTGTTTCTTAAAGAATTGCATTCTCGAACTATTTCTTTTAGCTAGAATTTCATTGAAAGAAAAACAAATTGCTTATCATTTTAGGTGCATTTTTTTAGTGTTTTTGGAGTCGAGTCTTCACACCATCAAAGTTTCATTTCCATACCTATTGACTTAAAGAACAACCCATAAAAGCAACGCTTAATTAAAATTGATCTAGTAATCTTTTCTGTTTCTAGGGCTCTTATCACCAATATAGCTTAGGCTAGTATCTTGGAGTAGGGAGTAATTAACTCTCCAAGATAGTTAAAACAAACAAGTAGATACATCTTGCTGTAGGAAATAAATCCAATTGTAATTGATACATTTTGGGAAGCTTCTCTTAAAGGAGTCAATCACGAGATCATGTCCGAACCTTTGAGACAATCAATTCTATTTCATTGGGAAAGATAGAAGATTTGCGCATATTATAAATGGTAAACCTCAGATTAACCATTGTCAAGGAGCCTGGGGTCACTTTTTGGTAAACCTCAGATTGACCATGTCAAGGAGCCTTTAAGGGGATTGAGCTTTGTTACTCCGCCCTTGCACGTAGATTGGATTGTAGACTGTTCCCTCAGTTGTATTTGTTGCTGTTGGTAACCTTAGTGTCCATAAACTTAAGATTATTTCCTAAGGTGACGGTGAAGGAAGGATCTCACTATACATGGAGCATATGTCAACTAGACTCACTTCGACTCTCTGGGGGTTCTATTCACTCGAGATGGTTTTGTGAAGAAACTTGTGCCAGTGTGTTTCATTAAGCAGGTTATCGGGGTAACTGTTCCAACCACCCTTTCTGTATTAAACTTCTACTAAGTTGGATTTCATCACCAACTAGTGTTTTTAGTACGGGAAGTTACTGTTTATGTGTGGTTTGAACTCTTATATTTTTAGGCGTGTGATACAGCTGTTTGTTTCTTTAGAGACTTTAGGTGTTTTTATTGAAATTTTCTTTGTTTGCGTGTGATTAATTAATATTTAATCGTGGCCGAATTACCGAGACAATCTCGTAGACTTCAGGGGAAACCTCCTAAGTATACACCAAGCCAACTTGAAGGGCTACAAGCTCTCGTATCACCTAGTGACAATAGAGTTGGATCATCAGAAGCCAGAGAGTCATCTTTAATTGTTCATCCTGATTATCAAATACAAACAACAAAGTATATTCAAGAGCCAATTTCATTTTCTGAAGTTACTAGCAGTATTTCTCCTTCCAGTGAATTAGCTAAAGAACCTGAAATTTCTGAGCCTGGCACTAAATCTATTGTTTTGGAACCATCTTCAGGATTTGCTTCTCCAACTTCTAGTGATCTTGGTTCACCTAGGGTAAGAAATATCATTACTCAAAATCTTCCTTCTGGCCTCATTTCTATTGAAGATCTTATCAGTCCAGACGAAGACGTAACTCTTCTCGAAAACCAACAGACTTTAAATATTAGGGAGCGTGAATCAATATTCTAAAGTCCTTTTAGGAGTGATGCTTGGTATTTGTCATTGACAAGTTTTTTAGAAAACCCGGGTCTTATTTTTTCACCACCTCGAATTCCTTTTCACCCTACACCAAGAGGTTATTATCCTTCATCGATCATGTCAAGGTAGTCATCTATGTTTTCCTAATCACCGGAAACATTTTTATATGGCAGTTCTTCTGTTCCTTCAGGGTAACAATCACTCTCAGTGCAAATTCCTCAAGTCTTTGTGCCATAGTCAGGACCTACAGTTTAGACTTCGGTCCAGATGCCTGCAGGACAAGCTAGTACAAATACGATTGTCACAAGTCAACCGCAATTCACGTATCAACCGTACTAGCGATAGTATCAATTTGGTCCTACTGTACAAAACCCAGTTTATCAGTATCAACCGTATCCTGGCTATACTTATCAACAGCCTCAACAACCCCAGTTTGGTCCGGTTAATCTTGGTTTTCCAGGAGGTTATAACATTCCCAATGCAAATCCGATTCCAGGTTATCGTGGATATCCTCCTCTTGGAACTGGTCTCATTACTCAAGGTTTTCGTAACCCTAACTGTCAGTTACCATTTATTGCAACTTTGGATTTACTTGATTTGTCACGCCTTATGAATGATCCAATTTACTATCTTTCGTATTGGCCGCCAATGCCTAATAAGTTGCCCAGTGATATCCCAAAATTCGAGGGTAAGTTAGGAGAGGATCCATCAAATCACATTATGAATTATCACCTCTGGTGTGCATCTAATTCAATCATTGATGATTCAATTCGATTGCATCTTTTTCAAAGAACTCTTATTGGTCTTGCCGCCAAATGGTACATTGAGTTACCACAAGGCTCTTTTTATAATTTCAATAAGTTAGCCATACTTTCTTAACTCATTTTCAGTTGCTTGTTAGATACAACAATGGCATGAAACTGTTAACTTCACTAAAACAATCCACGCCCACATATATTTTTGATCATATTCATGAATGGCGACGTAGAAGGAGTTTAGTGAAAGTTTTCATTCCGGATCAAATTTTAGCGGAATGGTTCATTAAATCATTGTTACCCAAAATCACTGAAGATGTAGCTAAGGGAGGAGTTGCCACTGAAGAGAAATTCATTGCTCAGGCTCAGTACCTTGACCTCGTCTATACGCAGTTAGGTACTTTACATGAAAAAATCCCTGATCTTCCAAAACACGGTCAAATAACTACGGCTCCTTGAGGGTCTCATGCTGCTGATGGTATGATTGGTTCAGTTAGTACTAAAAGTAAGAAGAAATCTTCCAAGAAATCTTCTCCTATAATAACTTTACCTGATTCCTCGAAAGGAGATTCTTCCGCTGAAGTTTCTACCGATGTCCATGTCGTAGAATCATCTACGACCAAATCACAATCCGATAGTAAAGAGAAGGGGAAGAATAAAAACAAACAAAATTCAAAAGATAAAACGGATAAAAATGAATCTACTGACGAAAAACATAAACCTCATTATCCTTGTTTCATTTGCAACGAGGATCATTTTACCAAAGAATGTCCACATCGAGCAGAGGTTTTGAAATTCGTTAAAGGTTCTGAAACACCTGCTGTCTTGAAGGATCCTTTTCCTACTCAAGATAGTAAGATGATTGGTTCTTCATCGAATGCCTCAGAAGAACCCATTATGATGATGTCTCATGTCAGGATTGCAATGTGATCGCAAGATTATGGTAGTAAAAATCCTATTGGTGGTAAAGAAGCAGAATCTTCTAATTCAAACACATCAACTACACCTCCTCCTGGTTCTGATAGTAATCAAACCGCATGCTAAAGGTATACTTCGTAAATCAGCTTTCAATCCACAAGCGAGAGCTGCTCAGAATTAGAACATTGTTGAAGACTTAGCTATTTCCCCTTCAGCAATGTCGGCTTTGGAAGTGTTACAATCGTGCCCATCACAACATAAATTACTATTGTCTGCTATAGAAGCCGTCGATATTCAAGATTCAAACCTAATAATATTCGATTTAGAGAATAGTACACCCCGCCTACCTCATCAAATGGCTTTCCAGATTCTAGTTTTAGTAAAAAACAGACCTTGCTTTCGGACTGTGATTGATGAAGGGGCTTCTACATGTATTATGTCAATCCAATGTTGGAAATCTCTTGGTTCTCCCACACTCAATCAGTCTCTGACAATTCTAGAGGCTTTTGATGGCCGAGGGTTCCATCCTTTTGGAATTTTGCAGGATTTACCTATAGGGGTCGAAGGCAAAACTGTAAATCTAGATATGTAAGTGGTTGATTCCCCTTATGCTATGACTGCTATTGTTTCATCGGTCTTTTGGCTTATCAAGTTTCCTCATAATGGAAAGATCGTTACGATAGACTAGCTGACTTATTTCTCATCCGATCCAACCTCTACAGATAATGTTCAACACCTCGGTAAAATGACTATCCCTTACAAGGATGATGGCGTAGGTTTGATTAAAGATTCTCGTTTACCAGAAACTTTTTCCTTCGCTCCTCCTAATGTATCGCCTTCTATTGCAAATATTCATATAATTTCATCGAATACTGTTACTTTTGATGATCCTTGGATCGTACCTTCCGATTCTAAGGTGGATTCATTTGATGGAGCTATGCCTTTGAGTCCCTTTGAAATTGCATATCAAGCTGTACAATCATTTTTTGATTCCTGTTTAACCGAAACTGATCAAATGAATGTGGTCCATGGGGAATCACTTTCGATATCGACCCCGAGGATAGTTTGATCTTGTGTCAACCTCGTTAAAAAATGAAACAAGGATCATAGAGGATAGTTTGTTCCTATCTCAACCTCATTAAAAAATGAAACTGGGTGTCTGGAGCATAGTTCCTTGTCTTGTGTCAAGCTCGTTAAAAAATGAATCAAGGGTTTTGGAGCATAGTTTCTTGTCTTGTGTCAAGCTCGTTAAAAAATGAATCAAGGGTTTTGAGGGAATTTCTTGATCTTGTGTCAACCTCGTTAAAAAATGAAACAAGGGTTATGAGGATAGTTCTTTTACTGTGTCAACCTCATTAAAAAATGAAACAATTCCCTCAAAAGTGAACTTTCATTCCATCCACCTCGTTGAATGCAATGAAGCTTGGGGGTCTTGTACCTCGATTTGAGTCATTATGCTAGGGGCACGTGAACTTATAACAAGCATAGTTCTTCGTTTCAAGCTTGTGTAAACATGAAACTGAATCCAAGCAGAGTTCTCCATGGTTCAATCTTGTGTAAAAATGAACCCATACCCATTTTACATCTCATGATTGCCGTTTTTATCCACTAAATTCTACTAGATGAGCCTTGGTTGTTTCATTCCATCGCCACCATCTCTTTGGCTGATCATATGCTTTCACTTGGTTGTTTTTCCTTTCCCGAGGGACCGCAGCGATGAGTGGTTTTATTAGCCAACCTCTTAACCATTACATGTTTTGAGCAGTTCCACCATTGCCAGAACCAGTTGCTACCCTTTATACCACTCGTTCCTCTAGAACGAGTCTTCTTTAAGCTCTTTTCTGACTTGTAAAATATGAAAAGATTACCGAGTTTTCCCCTTTTTAACTCGTTAAACAAAATTAAAAAGGTGGTCCATTTTCAACTCTTTTCTGACCGTTGAACATGAAAAGATCGTTGGACTTTTGTCGTTTCAAGTTAGATACTGGTTACGAAAGGACGTGTCTTCGATCACTTTTCTACTTTTTTGAATCAAGGCCACTAATTATGAAAAGGACTCCTTGATTGTAATGGTCAAGCAGTTCTCTCGAGTATTATTTTATACTTTTTCAGGCTCGAGGGACACAAATTTACGAAAAAGCAAAACATTGGAGTCCTCTTTAAGCCCTTTTCAAACTCTCAAAAATTGAAAAGATTGCCAAGCACTTGATTGTTCGAACTCATTAAAATAAATGAATAATCGTCCCTTCAGTATAAGTTTACCCCTTTTATGGACTGAAATGGATTATTTACGAAAAAGGTATACGTTGACTAATTACGGTCAATAAAGTCCTCTTTAAACTCTTTTCAGACTTGATAAACATGAAAATATTGTTGACCACTTGTCCTTTCCATCTCGTTAAAGCATTGGAAATGTCATCCCTTCTGTATTATTTTATCCTTTTTCGGACCTGAGGGATTATTTTACGAAAAAGTACCCCCATGGAGTTTTCTTAAGTTTTTCTTCTAACTCCCTAAAATTGAAAAAATCGAGTTTTTCCTATACTGGACTCGTTAAAATTTAACAGTAAAGGACCTGTTCAATTTTAAACAAGGACGAACCACTCCTTCATAGGGTTCGAATTTTAAACTAATTTGGACTCATCCGAAGGATGAGTTTATAAACAAGCAAATGTTATCCTCCTCAGGCTTGTCAAAAATAAAGAGGTACTTGCCAGAAATGGTGGGGGAAAAGAGAGAAAAATGAACCTATTTGTTACACTTTATTTTTTAGAAAAGTCGTTAACCACTCTTGAACATGACACTTTTTGTTCACCTGGGTTGGGAAATCCTTTGCCTAACAATTAATCAAACCACATTGAAAGTCTTCAACCAGTTTCTGGGTATTAGCTTTGGGTCAATTGTCACCAAGCCATCTGCGGTGTTGTTATGTGTTCAAGAGAACAGTTCAAACAAACCATTCATCTATGAGATATCTATCATCCATTTTGACCATCCCTGAGTTAGTCCTTGCCAATATATTTCTTCAAAACTTGATCTATGATTTCGTGTTGTGGGCTTGCCTACGACAGATTGCTTTCTATCGACTTCAACTCATTAATCAGGAAGTTGATCTAGAAATTGTCAGTACCCTGAAAACTACATGCCCTAATGGCAGTTTTCTTGCCTTCGATGATAGGTTGCATCATTGACCTTTGATCGAATGATTCTATGACATGTTTGACTTCAGCTCATTTATTCACATTTCATGGATTGTACTGAGTGCTTTGAGAGCCATTGACATTACTGGTGGTTTCTCTCACACTTGTTAACAATCCACATCATTGGCTGGTAATCAAGTGGTTTCTACCATGTTTGACTTTGACACATTCATTCACATGGATAGAATCGTACTAGTTCAGGAAGCAAAAATCAAGACCCTGGATCTAGTTTCTACAATCCAAGCTACGAGGAATTTTGTTATTCATTATACAGTCGACTATTCATAAACAGATGGCTGCACCCATGTTGTGTCTACACATGTCTATACTCTTGATGTATTACAAAATCATTCCTGTATCAGAACAATGTAGTCAGTTTTTTAGTCAGTTTTGATCTAAGTATGGGAATGCCTACCTCAGTGATGATATGTCTACATATATATATTTTGCATTGAATGTTTTTATAGGTTCCGACTGGGGTGTCCACAGGATGATCCTTGAAATGATAAAGTACTTCACTCTTCATAAATGACAGACTCTATCTTCACCTATTACAGACTTTGTACTTTAGGGGGCAATATGTTGCACTACAAATTGTCACCTTGACATTCTGCTATCTGTGTGAGTTCATTACCACTCATACTTTCCTCCTCTGCAAGTATAAAAAAATAGTTCCTCATATCAAGCCTTGAAAATAAGAGAAAAACCCTCAAAGTCTTTAAAACTCTGGTTCCGCACTTTCTCTTTGTATTACTTGCGGTCCCGCACCTAATGGCCAAGTCTCCTGCACACATGACCGCATTGTCTCTATGTTAAAGGTGCGGACCCCTGTAAAAGTTAAAAATGCACGAGTATATTATGAAAAACTCACTTTCATTCATTTCTAGAAGCTTCTGGAAGGAATCTTGAGGTGGCAAGTTCGCTCTCTTAAGATTCATGCATCCCATACCTTAAGGAGCTAACCCCTTGATGTGAGGAGCTTATCCCTTTGAAGGAGGATTCTATCCCTTCATAGGTGGACCTGTAACCTCCTCCTTTGCACTATGAAAAGAAGTATTGAGTTGGTTACTAGAGAGGTTAGAAGCTGAATATTTTTGAGGTGAAACGCTGCTGGAACTTAGTCTTCTTTAGTTGAGATTTTATGAGGAGAGATTACATACCTCTATGATCTCATTTGGAGGAGTGCAAGGCTTTTCAAAGTAAAGGAAATTCTTGTTTTGGACCCCAGGAAGAGCTTGTTCAACATCAAGGCTGAAAAGGTTGTAAGGTTCTTCTACTTCAAAGTTAATACAAATAAAATTGTTTTTCTCAATAAGCTATTAATTCATGGTTTATTTTATGGATTCCTTGATCACCATAATAGGCATGATTCATAATATTTTCTATGCAGGTGCTATTTAATGTTTGCTTGTTTGCGATTGCAGGTATTCAAAGATAACTCTTTCAAATGACTGGAGGATGACTACTATGAACAAACACTGGATCTAAGGTAGGATCTTTACACCTTTATGGTATTTATTTATAAATCGCATATGTCTAAAGAAAGATAGATTTGTTTGTCTGTTTGTTGCTAGATTATCTTCTGATACTAGGGAGATCAGTCTTGTCTGCAAGATCTATCCAGCCAACAAACATCTTAGAAGTCCAGTTTCAGGGGAAGAACATCTTGGATTTCCAAGCCATAAAATATGTTGCCACTTTGCATTTCAATAAATTGTGCGAGGAAGACTACTCTGGAGCTCCAAATGATGAGGATTACATGCTAGAACATGTGCCTACAATTATCAGTGAAGATATTAATGCACATTTCAAAGCTCCTCCTACAACAGAAGAAATTAAGAAATTTGTCTTCTCCCTTCATCCAAATAAGGCCCTAGGTCCAGATGGATTTTCTACAAGCTTTTATCCCTTTTTCTGGGATATTATCAACCAAGACCTTTTTAGAATGATCAGATGATCCCTCAAACATCTACGCATGGGAGGTAGTACTGACTCCTCATTTCTAGCCTTAATTCCCAAAGAGACTAATCCCTCGACCTTCTCTTGTTTCCACCTAATTTCTCTTTGCAAATTGTCATATAACATTATCTCAAAAATCTTGGATTGTCATCTTAAAAAATTCCGCCCTCATTTGATCTCGATCAACAAAGGTGGGTTTGTTCTAGGTAGGCAAATTTTCGATAATATTATTTTGATTCAAGAAGCAATGGAATCTAGCTGGAGACAAGGAGATCGGGGCATGATAATTAAACTTGACATGGATAATGCATTCAATCAGGTATGTAATGCTTTCTTATTTAAAGTTATGAGGAAAATGGGGTTTGATGGAAATTTTTTTCAATGGGTGGAATTATGCATATCTTGCCCATGGATTTCTCCCTTAATAAATGGAAGAGCGAATGACTTCTTCAAAGCATCTCAAGGTCAAAGGAAAGGTTCCCCTCTCTCCAATTTTTTATATATCATTGTAGCAGACTCCCTTATTTGACATATCAAATTTGAAATATCATCTTTGCACCTCCCAGGCATCTGATTCTCACCGGAAATAAGAAGCATCAATCATGGATAATTTGCAGACGACACTATCTTGCTTGTGTGGGTGCATTTGTGCTAATAGTGAAAAGGTTCAGATCCACATTAGACATGTTTATTTCTACCTCTGGGAGATTAACAAACGATCTAAAAAGTCAAATATTTACTTGGAACACACCAACCTATAAGGTAAAGAAATTGGAGAAGTGTTGGGCTACAGTCTTTGGAGAATGGAAAGAGTTTAAATACTTTGGGGTTCCCATTTATCTTAGGAAAACATCACCTAAATCTTGGCATAACGTTATGGATAAGGTGAAAATTAAATTGGGAAAATGGGGGGCTAATTGGCTTAATGTGGCAGGTCAAACAGTCCTTGTAAAGAAAGTCCTCTCCACCATCCCTATATATCAATTCTCCACTCTGTTGGAGCCTAAGTATATGGTCAATAAGATAGGAACCTATCTCAGGAAGATCCTATAGGAAGGAGGTAAAACATACACAAAAAAATTCCACTTGGTGAATTGGCACACCATTGGAGAACCGAGGTTGCATGATGGGCTAGGAATATGGGACCCCTCCTTGGTAAATATGGAAATGGGGGCTAAGATTTTCTAGAGGTTAGAAACCAAACCAGACATGTGGTGGGTTTAAGTTCTACTTGCCAAATATGGGGCACAACATCTATCAATTAGAACGAATGCACATTCAAGGATCGATTCCAGCAAATGAACAATGTCAAGCTGTGGGAAGACTCAATTCTAGGACATCAACCTCTGTGTTAGGAAGAATCCCTGTGAACCTGTACAAACATTTAAGTCAGGCGTGAATAGTCACTCTAGCCCATCTTTCACATTGGGATTAGAATGGCTTTTGGAGGAATTGGAAATTAGAAGATATTCCCAACTTTTTGAAGCCTACTGGAGAAATTTTGAAGAGTAAGCTCACTATATGTGCTCCACTCAATCAAACATCCATGGACAAAAGGGTTTGTAAATATTCCTCATACTCTAGTACAGAAGGCTACAATGCACTCCTATTCCATTCTCGGATCCTAGCGAAGTCCTATATCTCGAGGAAGGTATGGAAAAAGAATGCAATCCTAAAGGCGAATTAATTTTGTTGGCTCTTATTGCATAAGAAAATTTTAACAACATAAGATATTAGAAAAAAAGGAATTGTTAGGCCTTCAAGGTGCCCTCTTTGTGAAAATCAGAAGAATCTATCCACCATATTTTTCTTTCATGTCCTTATTCTCTAGTAGTGTGGAACATTGCGTTAGGGCCTCTCTTTCCCATAACTCATTGCCCCTCTAACATCCAATCCCTCTTCTCATCACAACATAAATCCTACACTGGCTCCCTTCAAACCAAATTATCTCTTAAAGAAATCTAGATTGCTCTCCCCAAATGTCATTGTTGGAAAATATGGTTATCTAGAAAAAATGTTATTTTTAAATCAATATCATTCCCTGCAAGACATACTATCATTAAGTCCCTTTCCTTATGTTATGAATTTAATTCGTCGTCTTTGGACTCCTCCTTAGATTCTTTAGAACAACAATGGCTCTCTCCATGGGACTCTCCCCTTTCCAGTCCCCTTTCTTCAGGACTGCAAAAGTCAATCCCTGAATGGTTTCTGTGCCTCTCTCCCCAAGAATTTGTAGAATGGAGACAAAACTCTCAATCATGGATTTTTCAATTTGAAGGAGCTTCAAAATGCAACCCTGGGGATGTAGACAAGGGAGGGATTTTTCTGAATCCCAATGGAATAATTATGGATAAATTCTCTTAGGAGCATGGTAGAAAATCAAATAACCAAGTTGAGTTGTATGGCCTATATATGGGTTTGTTAATAAATCTCAATCAAGGTATATCAGACATCACTATCCTTGGATATTATTTCCTCATTATATGTCATCTGAGAATTGCTTCTCTTCCAAAATATAACTTGTTAAATCTGTTTTTCCTTAGAACCAAAATTACCCTTCAATCCTTCTCTCATTATGCTTCCTTTCACATTTTAAGATCTTGTAACTCCAAAGTTGACATTCTAGTTGATCCAGGGATCTTTTGCTTATAGATGTATGAAAAGAATCACATGTAGAAATTGTAACTTAACACAGAAATCTAATGTGCACACAAGAAAATAAGAAGCAACACATAAAGGCACAAAAAGAAGACAACAAGACTCAATAATGGAGTTCAACCAACTCAGACTACGTCTTCGGGCCCTGCTCGATCAATGGGGAGGCCTTCATTCATTAATGGCATGAAAAGAAGAGAATTACAATCACCAGTTACATAAAAAGGGGCTTATACCTCCATTCTGGAAAATGGTTGTGAAATGGAGACCTCAGATGGAGATATGGACAACACCAATGCGTCCGTGGCATTGAGAGGGGTTGAAAACATATAAAACTTGTCCAAATAACACAAAATGCACTATCGGCCACCTGAATGCTCTCCTGCCTCAAACTACGTGTTGAAAAATCCTCTCCTCCCTCCTTTTTCCAATCATCGTGCTTTTATAATACAAGTCCACTTCAAAATCGGGGGTTGTTTGATTATAATGGAAGTCTGTTCGAACAGATGGATCAATTGGGCACAATGAATCCGCCCTTCCCTCACAAAAACCTCGAAATTGGCCTTTTTCTATTTAAGTGGATACACGGGGAAACATTAAAAAATCGAAAACCTAGACTTCAAAATATATCAAATCGGGTCCATAAACCGATCGGGTCTGGTTCCCCTATCGCAATCGGCATATCGCTGGTGCACTGGTTCTGTTAACGGGGGATTCCCAACCATCGATCTCCGATTTCCGATATCAGCATATCGCATCAGCCTTATCAGATCGGCATATTGCATTGCTGCTGCTCAAGGGTCCTGGTCCTTGGTCTTGCGATTGTCGATCAGCCGATCACTTCGATTGCCGATGCCAATCACATGTTGCCTACCAGAAGTTCCAATATCGGCCAGCACTTATCCCCGACTCCGATTTAATCGGAGGTCACTGATTGGGGGTTCCACTGCGCTTTCCTTAAGCCCACCTCTTGCCTTCTCCGATTGCAATTTGCATTTTAAAGGCTTTAAGTCAATTTTTAAGAGAAAATGCCTCATTTTCAAAGGAACTAAGGCAAACTCTTTCTGCCACAACTTCATCATCCGGACTCGGATTGGAGTTCCATTCGCACTATTGGAATTAGGGTGATGAGCACTTCGATCTGATGTCAGGATACTTACTTTTCTGCCACTTTGAATTTTGAGTTTTTCCATGCCATTGTATCTGAAGATCCACCTAGATCAATCCTCCACATTGAGGAGCTTTTGGACTGCCAAAGGCTTTCATTAGTCGATTGGCAAGTGAGGGAATTACTCCTTCACCCTTTCCTTCTCCAGCCATTTGGCCTTTCTAGGGTGCATTCCCTTGAAACCAACTTGAAGGTATTCCACATCTCCTCGCCGTAAACTCTTGGTCCTTCTGTTAAGGATGATGTCTTCTGGTAACTCATCAAGATATTTTGGTGCAAAATCATCAACTGTAGGAACTGTGCCCACCTCATCTGTGTCCATGATCAATGGTGGCTCATACAGATTTAGGTCCTCTACATTCACTACTGAGTACATCTACATATATATCGACAAGTCAAGACGAAAGGAATTGTTTCCAATCTTCTCCAATATGGTGATTGGACCATACTGGATGGGTCACAACTTCTTCACTTCTCCCTTCATCCTGTCCTTGCTGATGTGGAACCACACTTTGTCACCCACGTGGAATTGGTGGTCGACTCGGTGTTTGTCATGTCGAGCCTTGTAACAGGCTTGAATTTTCTCCTATTGATCTTGTACTGCTTGGTGAATCAATTGGATTCGGTGAATGAACTGCTGAGCTTTGTCCCTATCATTATGTCCACTGGAGCCATCTTCCTTTCCAAAGACCATATCAAAAGGGTCCTTTGGCAGGTAACCAAAACATGTCTCAAATGGTGAACGCTACGTAGATGAATGCACAACTCGATTGTAGGAATGTTGAACATATGGGAGATGCTCATCCCAGAACTTGGGATGTTTCCCACAATAGCCTCATAATAAGTGAATGAAAGTACGGTTGACAACCTCTGCCTGTCCGTTAGTTTGCGGATGAAATGTCGTGCTTCTTTTCAATTTGGTGTCCATCATTTCCCACAAGCTGGTCCAAAACTCTCTAAGAAAGCGAGAGTCTTGATCTGACACAATTGATGTGGGTAATCCAAAATGGACCCAAACATGATGAAAGAAAAGAGAAGCAGTATGCTCTGTAGTGATCTGCTTTTTACAAGGCATAAGAATACACATCTTGCTAAAAAATTCAACGACAACATACAAATAGTCGCGACTCTTTTTAGACAAAGGCAAACCTCCTACAAAGTCCATTGACACACTTTCCCATGGATGACTCGGAATAGGGAGTGGTGTGTAGAGCCTGAGTTTTCTATTAGAGGGCTTTGAAACAAAACACATCACACAACCCTTTACATAGCGAGTCACAATGTTTTTCATATGAGGCCAAAAACAAAATCTTTGTACATGACATAAAGTGTTTTCAACACTAAAGTGTCCAGACACAAGAGAGGCATGGGCCTCTCGAATTACATGTACTCTTTCCCCTGTGTGAATACACAATTTACCAAGGTGATACAACAATTTCCCCTACAAGTGATAGTTGTCCACCTGTGAACCATGGGTCAGTTTTGCATAAATCTCCTTAAAGTCATCATCATTAGCATATTGTTTAGCATAACTCTCAAAAGATAATGAAGCATTATGAAAAATAACAGAAGTAGAAAGAGGAGGGTAAGATAGCATATCGACCACTTTATTGCTAGTGCCCTTCTTATAATTTATTACCAGATGAAATTGTTGAAAAAAACCCATCCACCTGAAATGACGAGATTGCTGCAACTTGGTCTGTGAATGAAGGTACTGCAAGGGCTAATGATTCGTATGGATGATGGTTTCCTTGCTGATCAAGTAGTTTTTCCACCTTTTCACACTCTGCACCAAGGCATAAAGCTCCTTGTCATAAGTGGGATAGTTTATCACAACTTGAGAAAAGTTCTCAGAATGGTAACAAATTGGCTTCTTTCGCCGCATCAGTACCACTCCCATGGTATAATCGCTGGCATTGGTTTCGATCTCGAATGGCTATTGGAGATCGGGTAAGGTTAAGACTGGTGCGGTGCTGATCTTTTCCTTCAATGTTTCGAAGGACTTCTGTTGTCTTCCTCCCCATTGGAGGACCTCTTTCGCACTTGTCAATGTGTGCAAAGGTGCTGCAATAACAGAGAAATTAGCAATAAATCTCCTCCAATACTGGATTGCACCTAAAAAGCTACAGACCTTGGTTACACTAGTAGGCTTAGGCCAATTTACAATTGCTTCAACTTTATAAGGATCAATCTGTTAGTGTCAGTCTTAAGCCCGCCATCAGTGATCAACAGATCTTTGCATATTCATATGTAGGTGTCTCATCAGCATCAGTTTTGCATCCCATTAGGCATGCCATAACACTGATGGAGGAGCTGGTCTTGTTCCCTTCTTGGCTTTGCTGGAATCAGGTCATATCACCATATCATGTGAAAAACTTGTGTCTCACTTATTGCAGTTTTGTCTTGTGTAAATCCCAAGTCTAGGTCTAGGGTTTCCTAGGTTTAGGGTTTCGGTCAAAATCATTTCAAAGTCATGAGTCTGAAGTCCAATGGTCTCCAGCAAGCCAGAAGGAGGTATGTAACCATGTTCCTTGATATTTTTCATCAGCTGCAGCTCATTAATACCTTGGTTTAAAAAAAAACTTGTTTTTTTTAAACTCAAGGTCATGTGAAACGGCAAAAATAAGGAAAATCTTCATAAATCTTCAGAATGCCAGCAATACCCTGGTTTCCTCATCAGTATACATCAGAGAATTTATCTGCAAAAAGAACCAAGTGAAAACACTTAAAAAATCAATTCCAGGCAAAGGGAAAATTAAAACAAATAGTGTTAAAGCAAATGCCAAAACATGCAACATTTGAAAATGGGGTTAATGTTTTAATATTTTTTTTAAAGTGGACCTATAAAGACCCAAAAGCTCTCTTTATGGCCTCATTATACCATTGTAAACTTGCAAGACACAAAGAGAAATCAAAACAGGGCGATTTTGATACAATTTCAGTCATTTCTGGAGGAGCGACCGATAGAACAGAAGTGCGACTTGTTGGGCGAAGTGCGACGGGTCAGAGCCACTCCCTCTGTGCATTTCCAGAACTGGTGTGACGGGTCAGGCCAGAGCGACCGATAGAGCAGAGGTGCGACCGGTAGATCTGTTTTTGCCAGAAAATTGCTCAAACAATTAAAATCGCCCTCCTAAATTGCTAAATCGACCAGGTAAGTTCCGAATTTATCCATGATGGCAAGTGATGAATGCATGATGACAAGTCTCATGGTTTTCTTCTTCAAAAAATGTGCAAGAGAAATGGTGAATTTAAATGTTGTCAATGTAGGCAAATATGCTAGGGTTTGCTTGTTGTTCAAGGTTTTTAGTCCTATTTATCCCTCCCTTGTTTCCTTTAAATTTAATTCACTGATGTTAATACATATCTTTCTCTTATTTCATTTGCAACAAATGTATTTCGCATCCCAAATTTCTAAAAACCCATCCCTCCCCAAATCTATTTGCTAAAACCCTAGTGCCATGCATTTTCTCACTAAACCCTAAAATCCTTCCCACAACAAAGCAAATTAAACAAACCAGCAGCAAGGAAATAAAGCAAAAAGAATAATTATATATATATATATATATATATATATATACTATATATATACTATATATATATATTATATATATATATTATATATATATATATATATATATATATATATATATATATACTTACTATATATATTATATATATATATAAAAAAAAAAAAAATGATTGAAAAGAAAAACAAAAATAAAATGCCGAAATGACCCAAATATGAAAACAGTGATATTATTGGGTATAAAAAAGAGAGGCAAGCTGCTGTTGTGAGGTTTATAAAAAGAAAAATTAAAAGTTGCAGCTGTGTATATATTTAAAATGGACATATTGTTGTGGTTATGGTATGCTAAATTATGCTGCTGTGTATTCCTAAAGTGAAGCTCTGTTTTACCTCTTTATCATTCCCTTTCACGTTGTCAAAACTCCTTTTTATGAAAATACAAATGAAACCCTCTTTCCCTTGTCCCTGAATGTATATGAATCCTATTCAGATAGCAGAGTTTGCTTCATTAAAAGACAAAAATCAAATGGACAATGCTGCCCCATACCACTGTCATAACGCATGTTCTTTCCCTTGGTCCCCGTCATACATGGTTTCGTTGCAAATGATTTCTTAAAAATGATAAGATGATATGTGTTAC
>APFE030606602.1:1163-16324 GCA_000404065.3 Pinus taeda
TTCTCATCATGAGTTTCCTTTAGTACCCTTTCACCCTTGGTGCCCATTTCTTGTAGCAACTTATTCATATTTATCTTCAATTCGTCCATGTATGTCTTCAAATCTATCTTCAAATCATCCATCTTAGCTTCCATGTCAATCATCTTAGCTTCTACTCCTTTCTTTAAATAGTCCATCTTAGCTTCTACACCTTTCTTTAAACCATCCATCTTAGATTATGTTCCTTTTTGTGTAAGGGACAGTTGTTGCACTTGGTCTTGTAATTTTGATATATCATGTTGCATTTCTTCCTCTTCTTCATGAGTCGTGCTAGAGATTTCAGGTTCCTTACTAGGTGTTTGCATTTTCTTTCCTCAGGGCATCAGTTACCGATAATAATGCTCTACTATGCCCTTCGAATTCCCTCAAAATAAATTTTCAAACCAAGCTTAAGCAAAAATTTAAGAAAATCTACACACCTTTTTTCACTTTGTAGGAGCTCGATATTGCCTCTTATTTATATTTGTACTTTATGATCATCTAGTTATGAATTTGTGACTTGTATTAGCCCTTTGTGTCCTCTTTCCAATGCCACAAGTCTGACCCAAATTGGATTCTCAAAGGAAGAGTTATGCGAAATCTCCCACAGTGACTTGATTATAGACTAATTCAGTAGAGCGAACTTGTATGATGTGCCACAAGTCACTGTTTCGACCTTTGGATCTGAAAAATGCATACAAGAAACTACAGTCCATCCTCTTTCTGTACCTTCTTACGAAATTTCAATCCGATCCCTAGAGAGAAAGTTATGACGATTTTCCTCAAGTCACCTGTTTGGAATGTAATTCAGGAGTCTGCAAAAAGACCAACTTCCTCAGATCATATCTCCGCAAATATAGCGTGAAAAGCTCTGAAATTCAGAACCAAGATTTAGAGTGGTTTCTTCTCAATTGGGTTTTGTTTGCGACTTCTGAAACATCACATAAAAAAGCTATAGTGAAAATTCCACGATGACCTGTTTGGAGCAGCGAAAACCTAGAATCCAAAGCTCTGATACCAAATGTTATGAAACCAGCTCAAGAAAAGATAGATCAACGCCCTAGAATTCAGCCTCTTCGAGGGGCAACCTCCTTTAAATTACATAAATGAACAATCTTGGATGATACAAATGACAAAACCTCCTTTCTATATATAGGAGTCTAAGGAGTCACAATATAACCCAGCCGACCTAACAATAATAATATAAAGCCACAAAAATAACAATAGAGGGATTCTATGGGGCACAGTAATAACAATATGGGGGCAATAGGGGCACAACAATATTAATAAGGGGTATAAATACAATAGTAATGGGGTAATCACTAGTATTATAGGGACCCAACAAAGTGAATCAAAGTGGAAATGATGAGTTGATCTTTATTCCAGATCTAATCTATCCAACAACATTCATTTAATCTAATTTCCAAATCAATGCTAACTCCTAAATTTTAGAGACCAAGCATGCAAAAGAATCTCAATATGAAATTAAATAATTTCCAAAAAATCATAAACTAAAGGTTTTGACTTATTGTTGTACAATCTTCCACCATAATTTCCACAAGAGAGGTGGCAGTCCAACATACAACTACATTTTTTCAATATAATCCTACTTAAGCAGTAAATCAAATAGAGGCCAACAGTAAAATTTCCATTAACATAAAATAAGAGTCACATACATGGCATAAAAGATTAAAATAATAGTGTCGAGCACTAGGTTCTCAATATTTATCTTATCTCCCACAAAAGTACAAATCCTAATGAGCCTTTTGGCTTATTTATTTATACAAAAAGTAGCTGAGGACATCCCCCTTGAAAAGAGGAGTGATTCCCTCCAAAAACTCGAGATTGGTGGATCTGCTTCCCTTGGATCTTCACATGCACTTGAGCCCCTCAGCTGATAGTGAATTCAATTTGCTTGTGAGGAATATTTGATCTCAAGCCGAGTTGCAAAGTTAATGCAGTGGACAAGCCCCCCTATAATTTCTCTATATGTCTCCAGTCAACTCCTACATAGTAAATATATCCAAAAATGCTTCTTTTTCCTACATATTAATCACATTATGCCATGAAATATGACAAGCATATTTTAGTCTTCTTACTAAGCATATTATGGTTAATAAATGTAAATTAATGTGAGAAAATGAAAATTTTAAGGGTTGGAGGATAGCACAATGAGCCTCAAAATATACCTATTGATGAGACCCATCACATGTTATGGGATCATTACCATAAAATTTCCTCATACCAATCTTTGGAATGTAATGGTTCCTTGGTGTTGACTTGAATCCCTAAAGATGTGGATCTTGGATTGAAAATTCATTAGTTTTGTGATTCAACATTTGTGCTCTCCAATTATGATAGAATACTCCCTGTATGAGATTGATTCTCAACAACATTCTTCTCCTTATTTTCAAGATTTCCTTGGATCTGCACAACCCTTTTAGGAATCCTTTACAAGATAGAAATCATGGATTTTTGTATTTATTCCTTATTTTCGTTCATCCTCATTCCTATTCCTTCTATATTATTTTCTATTCATTCTTACTTTCATTCATATTCATTTACATTCCTTTTATATTCTTTTATATTCAATCATCTTCATTTTTATTTCTTCCTTATTTTCATTCATATTCTTTTACATTTCTCATTTGAGATTTTCTTGAGAACCTGAGAATTTCTCCTTTTTCAAAACACTACCATCAATTTCATTAACTTTCTTCTTTAATAGAGATAACCTAAATTCTAGGTCTTCACTTTCTTCATGGGTCAATGATGGGTCTCCAATAGATTTAATTGGTGTAGTAGCTTTCTTTGGAGGCATGTTGGAAATAATAATATCATTTTCTTACAACAAAAAAGGGATCTTCTAACAAATAGTTAGGTCACTAGTAAGTTATGTACCCTTTTGGCTCTTAACACAAGAAAACTTGTATAGTGTGTCACGTGTTCAATTCTTGAAATTTAATTCTATAACATGTAATTAAGGCACTTCTATATGTCTCTTAAAGTCCCTAAATATTTCACACTTTGAAAATTTCTAGATAAGAATATATAGAAAACATACCAAGCTAACCTATTTAAAATTGATTTCTTGATTGTTCACAAAGCCAAACTTCCATAGGATATAAATCCCAAACTATAGTGAACCAAATTTTACTTGGGGCTAAATTCTAGAGCATACAAAAAGCCTAACTTCCTTGGAGCATATCTCTGAAAATATAGCTAAGAAAGATCCATAACTTGGATTAGATGTTTACCAAGATATCTTCTGAGTCTAGTCTAAGTTTCACAGTTTGAAGCCTCACAAGAAAAAAATGTTATAGTGAAAAATCTCGAACTAACTTGTTTAAGACAGAATTTAGGAACCTTCAAAAACCATAAATTCCTTGGACCATATCTCTAAAAATATAGTAAACCAAGATCTGAAACTTGAACTACGGATTCCTTGGGATGTATTCTCAAGCTTCTCTAGGTTTCAACATCTAAAATTGCACCCAAAAAAAAGTTATTGTGAAATTATTGCGATGCCTTGTTTGAAGTAGAAAAACCCCATGATCAAGAGCTTTGATACCAAATGTTATGATCATTGCTCCTTAAAAATAATGAGAAATCAATAATTATAGTCCACTTCAAGTGGGAAACCTCCTTTTACAAATAATACAATGAACAAGTCAATATTTAATGATCATAAGACTAGGTATTATTTTTGTATATATATATGAGACAAAGGATACAATTAGAATAAACTCGACCATGAAGAATTATAGCCTACATAATAGAATAATAATAGAAATATAATCACTCAATATCTAGAACTTAATAATAAGCTTTTCGGTTAACATTGGACTTATATAAAACTTAACACTATCACATCTTTATAAAATTTATTATCACCCTTAAAATTTATTAACTTGCTTAATAACATATATAGAAAATTCTACGCTCTTTTCTTTTTCTTTTTGGATATACTGAGCCGTAACGGGATCCGTAATGAAATCTGCCTTACTTTAATAGGGGCGAATAAGAATAGTAGGGCATTAAGGAAACCTTAGCTATGGACTCAACGGTTGTATGAGAACGAGATGGCTGAGAAATATATCATTTGGCGGCCGCACCCCACCCAATAAGTAGAGTGCGTTGAAACAACCTTAATCTAACAGAGTCTTCCGTGATGCTATTAGAGGAACACCAAGGGTGGAAAGATATGATATGAGTGGAAAGATCTTATCCAGCACGACCCTCAAATTTAGGGATATCCGAGGGTAGCTTAGTTGGCATATTGGGCCAAGTGGTATCATGCCAGATGGGATCGTTGATGAATTTGGTCAAATCTTTTTATATTTTTAATAGTTCATGACCAACAATTTAATTATATAAAATTAATATACTAAACAAATATATTCAATTCATCTCAATTATGTAACACAAAGCAACAACTATTAATCATACCGATACATAGAGTTTTGTTTACCAATAATAAATACTATCCTATAATAACGGCTAAAGAATATTTCAATTCCTCAAAGTAAAAACAACCTTCAAAAAAAATTCTCATTAAATTAAATATCCAACATCCTTTCTGAATACAAATATATAAATTAAATATTTACAATTACATATATTAATTAAATAAAGTTACATATAAAATTGATAAACCATTATCTTTACATCAGACACAACCAACCAAACAATATGAATATATATACAACTACTCAAGTAAACAATCAATCATTATGTAATAATTTTTCACATCGAAAAATTAATTTAAATTATGTATCTAAATACTAAATAACATAAAGTATTTTCACTTTCACACACATTCTAACAAATTCAATTAAAAACATTAATGTGAAGTATTTAGGAAAGTAGTAAATTAAAATTTCACATTGAATAAATTATGTTGTTTAACAAATTCAATTAAAAAATAATAATTTGAAGTATATATGATCGTAGTAAATTATGATGATGATAATGATGATGGTTAACATCTACTTAGACTAAATTTTGGTCTATTGGACTTAAAGAAATGAATTATTTAGCCTGATTTAAGATTTTATTCCTATGCTCAAAAAGCTCAAGCTCACTATAATTTGATATCGTAAAATGCTAGGAAGGTTAGTATTGCAACAAAGATTATGAAACTGAGATCTAATGTGGTTGTACACGGGGCACTTTAGGAGGAAGTGATTTTCATCCTCGATGTTCATATTCTCATAGAGATGGCAGATCCTTTCCATCCATGGTGTTTTAGGAACTACCCAATGACCAGTTTCACTATGGAGCTCATGAGAATTTGTTCTAATCATGGCAATATTAATTTTCTTCTTTGAGCTAGTTAAAACATAGAGATACTTTTTATCTTCTAGGGTGGGGTTGATGACCTCCATATGATATCTTAATTTTCTTTTAGCTACTAAATCTTTCTCACACCACATTTTTTCTTTGAACTTAGAACTAACAATATTTTTAATGTTATTAATGTTTTATGTATATTTATATCAACCTTGTTTGAGCCTTAGGTGGTTTTTGCTAGAATTTAAAGCTAGCTTAGGAAGTCTATGGTCTCCTATGTTATTGAGTTTGTGCTTGTACAACAGAAGCCTAGTCATAGCTAGGCTCTCGATAGGGGAAATACCCACTTCTATAAGGAGTATAGGATAGGGTGTATTGCTTTTAATTTTGAGGTTATATGTTATAAAACGCTTCTGGATTTTCTCAATCTTTCTTTGGGATTCTCTAAAGATGCTACAACCCCAAACCTCACATTCATATAAGATAACAGAAGTGACTAAAGTTTCAAAGAGGAACTTCTTTCTATCACACATTATGAGGTTTTCTGTTTTACAATTGTTTTCAAGACCAAAATAAGTTTTCCACCCCCTATTAATCATTTTCTCAATGCTATAGTTCCAGTTGAGCTTGTGATGAATATCAATTCCTAGGTACTTGTAAGAAGACACTTCCTCCAAGTTACTATTTGTTGAAAATAGCAACAAGAAATGATAAAAATAGAATCCAGAATATTCAAATTTTAATTTGTCCTTGAATTAAAATTGTGAATTAAATTTGAATTTAGTCTCGCCAGATGTTTGAAAAATAATTAATTAATTCATTATGGATTAATTAGTTGGAGAAATTCAAGTTATAAGTCTTTCTGAAGTCATGCAACAGTTATCCCTTAAATTAAGGAGATTATCCCTTAATTAAGGATATAAGATTGAGTTATATTTGAGTTGTAATTAGTTAGCTCAATGTACTGAGTTAAGTCCAGTTAAATTAAATCCAAACTGTTTGAGGAACTAATTGTGAGTTATCAGTTAGTTGATGCATGCATGCACTCAACTAGTGTACTCCAAATAACTAAAGATTCCCTCATCAGAAACTCATGCATGTCTATTCAGAGAAACACCCAGTTGAGCTAAATGTCAAGGACATGTTACTATCAGTTGCATGTGTTTTCCTATAAAGGAAACTCATCCATGCAGTCAAGGGAAGGTTCCTTGAGGATTGCACAATTTTGACAATGTGTTAGAGAAGTGTGTGAGAGTGAGAGCAGTGTTACACTAGGTGAAGGAGATCATCCCAGAGGTAACTGCACAAGGAAATAAGAGCTTGGAGGGCAGAGGAAAAGGCTTGTGAGAAGCTTTGATTTCTTGTGAGCATCCACGAGGATTGTACTAAGAGATGGTTAGCTGTGAGAGCTAAGGCTTTGTATAATTCTGAAGTATTTCCACCTTGTATGATAATACAAATAGTGGGGTTTTTTAGCTGAGGCTTTCCCCTGAGTATTTTCTATGTTTCATTTGTATTGATTCTTATTCTTATGGTTATATATGTTTAGCTTTGATTCATCTCGATATTTAATATTCTGCAAGTGTGATAGTAGAAGTAGATTATAGTATTTTGCTTAGGTATATTGCATTATCGAGTTAATCTAAATTCAGATTTTCTACATAGATCTCAAAGGAAGATTTGTAGAGAATTTGCAAGAATCTCTACATGGTATTAGAGGCAAGTTTATTAGAGCAAAGGTTATTAGAGTCGTGAACTATATACAGAGAAGAGAATTCGAAGTTTGAAGTTCAGGGTTGCAGTGTAAATCGAATTCATATCATACAGTAAAAAAAAAAACCCACGTGATGGGACATTATGCGACTAATTTCCCATTGAAGAAGTCCAAGAAGGGATCCTCTAAAGGATTGGAAGGTGAGGCATTAACCTCTCAATTCAAAATGGACTTTACACTCATCGCATGCATGATGTCATCGATGATGGGTTGTGGTTGGTATCTTGACAGTGGAGCTTCATTCCACATGACCATCGATAAAAGTTTATTTAGTGCCTTAGAGGAGAAATACCTCAAGATGCGCATATATATGGGTGATGGCGAAAGGTTTAGTGTTTCAGGAGTGGGCACGGTTGCAGTTTAGAGGGAGCATGGAGCTCCTACCACCTTGACCGATGTGAAGTATGTGCCTGGACTGAAGAAGAACTTGGTATCGGTCACAATATTGGAGGACAAAGGCTATGATGTTGTCTTCAGTAAAGGAAAGGTGTTGCTTAGACACATCACCACGAGACAAGTGAAACAGATCGGTTCACGAGTTAAGAACCTGTATGCTCTTGAGGTTTAAGATGTATGCAAAGCCTTGAGGAGCAAGGCAAATGTTAGAGACTTGGTGGATGAGAGGGAAAGTAAATTAGCTCTCAACATGCAGCCCCAGAAGAAGTCTCAGATAATTGTGGAGGAGCCACAATTGGAGAAGTGGGCTGAGGGATCATATGCAACCATACCTACAGGTGTGAGGTGGGGTGATGTGAAGTGATAGTCCCATGAAGGCTAAAATTGGGTAGGGTCCATTGAGAGGTTTTATCTCATGGATCATACCTTGCTACGGGAGCCCAAAGTACATAGTAGCGGGAGGAATCAGTAGGATTGATGTAGTTAGAGATCAAAGTGACAGAGGCTAGAGCAGTCAAACACTGAAGAGCGTAGAGAATGATTGAAAATAGTGTAGAAAGGTTGAGTCAGCAGAAGCGTAGAGTTTTCAATTGACAGAAGCAATAGCAGTCAAATACTTTGATGACATTGCATCATACTGATTCAAGTTGGATGTTTTTTTTTTTTTTTTTTTTTGGCGTTGCTGGAGCAACAACACTAGAGAGAAGTGTTGCATGCAAAACATTCCAAAGGTTCAGGATTGAGATCGAGTTGAATTCCTTTCTTGTTGAAAAGGAGTGTTGAAAATGCAACAAGAAATGATAAAAATAGAATCCAGAATATTTCAATTTTAATTTGTCCTTGAATTAAAATTGTGAATTAAATTTGAATTTAGTCTCACTAGCTGCTTGAAAAATAATTAATTAATTCATTATGGATTAATTAGTTGGAGAAATTCAAGTTAGAAGTCTTTCTGAAGTCATGCAATGGTTATCCCTTATATTAAGGAGATTATCCCTTAATTAAGGAGATAAGATTGAGTTATATTTGAGTTGTAATTAGTTAGCCCAGTTTAATGAGTTAAGTCTAGTTAAATTAGTTCCAAACTATTTGAGGAACTAATTGTGAGTTATCAGTCAGTTGATGCATGCATGCACTCAACCAGTGTACTCCAGATAACTGAAGATTCCCTCATCAGAAACTCATGCATGTGTATTAATAGAAACACCCAGTTGAGCTAAATGTCAAGGACAGGTTACTATCAGTTGCATGTGTTTTCCTATAAAGGAAACTCACCCATGTAGTCAAGGGAAGGTTCCTTGAGGATTGTGTAGTTTTGATAATGTGTTAGAGTAGTGTGTGAGAGCAGTATTACACTGGGTGAAGGAGATCATCCCAGAGGTAATTATGCAAGGAAATAGGATCTTGGAGGGTAGAGGAGAAGGCTTGTGAGAAGCTTTGATTGCCTGTGAGCATCCAGGAGGATTGCACTGATAGTTGGCTAGCTATGGGAGCTAAGGCTTTGTATAATTTTGATGTATTTCCACCTTTTATGATAATATAGATAGTGGGGTTTTTTAGTTGAGGATTTCCCCTGAGTATTTTCTGTGTTTCATGTGTATTGATTCTTCTTCTTATGGTTATATGTGTTCAAATATGATTCAGTTTGATCTTTAAGCTTCCACAAGTTTGATAGTAGAAGAAGATTATAGTATTTTGGTTTGGTATATTGCATTATCGAGTTAAGCTATAGTCAGATTTTCTACATAGATTTCGGAGGTAGATTTGTAGAAAATTTTCAAGAATTTCTAGACTACTGTCATACATAAAATTAGCGTAAGTGTCCTTCTTGGATTTGATAATCATAACTTTTTTTTGTCAGTGTTAACAGTCATACCCATGGTAGAGCATAAATCCTTAAGAAGTCTAAGTTGCTTATCAAGATCTGATGGGCACCTTGCAAGAAGAACACTATCGTAGCATAGAGAAGAAGGATGATGACTATCCCAGCTAAGATCGTGCCAGCACAGCCTACTTTCTCTAAACAACCTTCTAGCTTGTCGATGTAAATGCCAAATAGGGTAGGGGAGAGGGGGCAACCTTGTTAAACTTCGATATTACACTTAATATCTTTCGACCACCCCTCATTGCTCTTTAACTTGGAAATTATATTCTCATATAAACTTATAGCAGCAACTCTCAACTTGAAAGGAACCTTTAGCTCTTCTAATCTATTCCATGGGTTGTTTCTAGGAACCGTATCAAAAGCCTTTCTAAAGTCCACAAAGCAACAAAAGAGATTGGATTTATCATTGTGGCATTCCTCCACCATGATCCTAAGCATAATGAGGTGGTCTGTTGTTGAGTGTTTCCTTCTAAAACCCGCTTGGTCTTTAGCCTGCTTACCTTCACTTTCAAGCCATATGCTCAACTTCTTTTCCAAAATGATACCATATAACTCAGCCAAGAGAGGGTTGATCATAATTGTCCAAAATTAGAGGGGTTATTTGTATCCCCACTTTAAAAATATGGATAATGAGGCTTTGAGTCCATGGTTTAGGGAACCTTTGCGTGACTGCTTGATTGAAAAGCTTGTGGATGTGGGGGATGAGGACATGGCCTCCAATTTTTAAGATTTTCACTTGGTAACCTTCAATGTCCTTAGCTTTCCCATTTGCCAGCCGTTTAACCCAAAAATCAGTGTCTTCTAACTCCTTTCGTTGTGAGAAGTGTTTCAAAGTTATCCATGCCATTTGGAGATTCATAAAGCTTTTTAAGATAGGAATTCCAGTCGTGTAAAGCAATTTTATTATTATCTTTAGTATTCCTAATTAGAATTTGCATTTTAACAATGTAGATAAACTTTAAAAATCATATTTAAGATTATTTAAATAATTAATTAATTATTAATTAAATTGAATATTTTAATATCAACTAATTAACAATTTATTCTTATTTAGATGGTACGAAAAATATTTATTTTTCATATTCCAAATTCAAATTGTTGCAATTTTATTTTTATTGTAGGTGTTAAGAAAAATTTGTTTATTTTCATATTCAACTTCAATTATGCAAAATTTATGACAAAATTCATTATAAAGATAAAGAAGAAATTGAATTCCTGAGAAGATAAAAATTTTATTTTTATTTTTAATTTAATATATAATATAAGTATATATAAATTCACAATTTAAAATACTTTTCCATTTTATATATATCATATCTATATAATAATATAAAAAACTAATTCTATTTAAAAAAAATAATGATGTATTATGAAAATAAGCTATAATAAATATAAAAAAAATGTAATGATCTTATCTCAATTACTATTTAAATATTTAATTTAGAATTAAATATAATTAATAAAACTTAAAGTAAGATTTAAGTTTAAATAAATTAAGAATAAATAAGAAAAGAGTAAGATTATCTTCAAGAAATATTTTTATTTCCAATTCTTTTAATATATTGGAAAAAAAGTTGGGAATGAAATGGAAAAAAAACATGGTTTCCCATGTAACTCAAATGATTTGAAAATTTAAACCTTTTTGCTGCGACACATATTGACTATGAAATTAACTTTATTGTCACATTTATATTTTTAAAATAATTAGAATAAATATATTTTATTAACATACTAACTTTTTATTTAAGTACAAAGCGATATGAACTAATAATGAGAAAACTACATTCAATCTTTAAGCCGATATAAAACGAATTAGACGACAAAGTTTTACAGGGATCTTGGAGTGGGTTTCTAAGTTTGCATTACTTTCCTAACAACCTCGGGGGCCTCCACGGGGGGTTTTTGATGTATCAATTCAACCACGTAACAACATTGAACAAAGATGCATGGCTTATAATGGTCTTCCCTTAGTCAATACGTGATCATTATTGTGTTTAAGAAAATTCGATTATTTGATGGTTTGGATATTAGTCGATTCGGCTTTTATCATGCGTCGCTCACGAATTATAAATATATATATATATATAGCCATGCAAAAACATAAACCCATTGGCCTTCTCAGTGGAATTTCAGTCATAGCCTTTTTTTAGTTTTTTGCTTGGAGTTGGGAGCCTGCCATTAAATCTTAGTTTCGCCATTAAAGCTATGGGCAGTGTGGTGATCGGATCTACAAATACCACAGCGCAGAGCTGTGTAAAATTGATGAAGACGACGTCCGATGGAGCATTGCAGGGTGACAATCCATTGAATTATGCATTCCCGTTGCTCATTGTTCAGATCTGTGTTGTGCTGCTCGTCACCAGAACGCTGGCTTTACTCCTCAAGCCAATGCGACAGCCTCGCGTCATAGCTGAAATCATTGTATGCAAATCTCCAACGTGACATTTAGTGTGTAAAATTTCTAAAATTTAGAGGGATTGCTACAATTGAAAGCACATAAATAGCTGGACCACACAAACAATTTTGTTGTAGACTTTTAATATATGTGTTCTAAATGAAAGTACCCTTGAAACCCAATTAGATCTGAAATTTTTCATTTGCAAAAGCTTAAGAATTCCAAATGTAATCTAGTTTTTGGGTCATGCTTGTTGTCGATCCAGGGTGGAATTCTTCTTGGGCCTTCTCTGCTTGGGCGTAATGAAAGTTACATGCACACAATTTTCCCCAAGAGTAGTACCCCTGTACTTGAAACTGTTGCAGATATTGGTCTTCTATTCTTTCTCTTTTTAGTTGGGCTGGAACTAGATTTCCACGCCATTAAGCGAACTGGAAGGAAGGCGTTAGCAATTGCAGCAGCTGGAATTAGCTTACCTTTCGTGGCCGGGATCGGGGTTGCTTATGTTCTCAGAGCAACGATTTGTAAGGGTGTGGCCTATGGACAGTTCCTCGTCTTCATGGGTGTATCGTTGTCCATCACTGCATTCCCGGTGCTTGCTAGGATACTTGCAGAGCTCAAGCTTCTGACCACCGATGTGGGACAGATGGCCATGGCCGCAGCTGCTGTCAACGACGTGGTTGCTTGGGTTCTGCTGGCCCTGGCCGTAGCTCTTTCAGGTACAGACAAGAGCCCTCTGATATCAATCTATGTTCTGCTATGTGGCATAGGATTTGTGGTTTTCATGTTTTTGGTGGTAAAGCCCATAATGACCAGGATTGGTCACCGGTCACCTGACAACGAACCGGTGAGCGAAACATACGTTTGCATTACTCTGGCTGGGGTCCTAGCAGCTGGCTTTGCAACTGATGCAATTGGCATTCACGCAATCTTCGGAGGTTTTGTGTTTGGCTTGACTATTCCCAAAGATGGCCCCTTTGCAGGGATGCTTATTGAAAAAATTGAAGACTTTGTATCTGGCTTGCTGCTACCACTGTATTTTGCTTCAAGTGGTTTGAAGACTAATGTTGCAACGATCAGTGGAAGCACTACTTGGGGTCTGCTTGTTTTGGTGATCGTGACTGCTTGTGCTGGGAAGATTCTGGGTACGTTTGTCGTTGCAATTGCGCACAGAGTTCCTTGTCGCGAAGCAATGACTCTGGGGTTCTTGATGAACACCAAAGGATTGGTCGAGTTGATTGTCCTCAACATTGGAAAAGATAAGAAGGTAAAACTCAGATTTCATAAAAATGTTGAGTTTTTGAAATGAATTGAACATTTTTTAATTCTTGATTTGGCTGTTCTTTTTTTCAGGTCCTGAATGACGAAGTGTTTGCAATTTTAGTGTTGATGGCTCTATTCACGACATTCATCACGACTCCATTGGTAACAGCCATATACAAGCCAGCAAGGAAGGCGACTCCATACAAGCACAGAAAGATACAGAGAGAGAAGCCAGAGGACGAGCTCAGAATCCTGGCCTGTCTGCACAGTACGAGAAGTATAACAGCAATGATAAACCTGATAGAGGCCTCCAGGGGTATTAGAAAACCCGCCCTGCGTCTCTACATCATGCACCTGGTGGAGCTGTCAGAGAGGTCTTCTGCGATCATGATGGTTCACAAGGCCAGGAAAAACGGCCTCCCCTTCTGCAACCACAACCGTTCTCAAGAACACCAGGTAGCGGTCGCTTTCGAGGCGTATGGACAGCTCAGCAAAGTAACAGTGAAACGAATGACCGCGATCTCTGCATTCCACGACATGCATGAAGATATTTGCAAAATTGCAGACGAGAAGCGGATCACCATGATCATACTTCCCTTCCACAAATACCCACGTGTCGACGGCGTCCTAGAGTCTCTGAATCCGGGATTCAATACAGTGAACCAGATGGTATTGGAGCACGCTCCCTGCTCAGTGGGCATCCTAGTTGACAGGGGCCGACTAGGGGGTCAGTCCCAGCTGGCGCCTTCGAAAGTAGACCATCACGTCGCTGTCCTTTTCTTTGGAGGTCCGGATGACCGGGAGGCTCTGGTTTTCGGAAGAAGAATGGCGGAGCATCCGGGCATTAAGCTGACCGTAATAAGGTTCCTGCCCGCAGGTGAATTCGAGCACACCGCCATAGACCTCCCTTCGCTGGCCACCCGTGAACCCGAGACGGACCCGAAAGTGTACAGGATGAAGAGAGAGCAGGAGGAGAAGAAGGTGGATGACGAAGCCTTCCAAGTCATAAATAACGACGTCTCGTGTATGAATAATATGGGCGGGTCGATTGTATATGAAGAACGCGAGACGAACAGTAATACGGTGGAATCGGTGCTGGCAATCAGGCAGAGCAACGAATATCACATGTTTTTGGTGGGGAGGGGACGTTTCCCGTCCTACCTGGTGGCAGATTTGGCAGCTCGGAGTGCAGAGTATCCAGAATTGGGTCCAATTGGAGATCTGCTTGCTACCCCCTCATCCACCATTCCCATGAGCGCATCAATACTGGTGATTCAGCAACACGACGCCATTCATAGCAATGAAGTGGCCTTCTCAGACAAATCTGCGGAGTCCACCGCTGAGCAACACGTAGTCCAACCCATCCCCTCACCTGAGCAACTCCCTGATGACACTAAGCATGCCTGATTTTACCAACAGCAATGTTAACCTTTGGCGTACTAGTTCCAACCATTTTACTGGCAAATATCAAGATTTTATAGGAATTAAATAGCTATCGAAATAGGTGGTACACAAGTAATTAGCTGAGAAAGACCCATCCCGAGCTCTAGTCATGAACCAGTCTAAGGTAAGTCAACCATGGATTCAAGTTGTTTGTACCTGCAACAAACTTATGAAAAAGATGACTGGTTCTTAGGAAAGTAGAGTGATCAAGATTAAGGTTTACATGTCAATCTTTTTACCTTCCCCTTGTTTAAATGTTAGTGTAAAATCGAATTTGCATCAAGGTAATACCATAAAAAGCAATTCAATGTAAAAAGCGTATGATGAGTCTCTTTATATCATCACAGAGTAATATAAGTGGAAACAATGTTGTTAAGAACATGTGGATTGCAATGTATAATTATAATGAAGAAGAAATATTTGATGATTTCGAGCTGGTCATGTCGATAATATTGATGTGAGCATTGTGTCACTTGCCACAATGTGAGCACTCTAAGTAGACATGGTGCTAATTATGGGTGTGTGTTTAGTATTGGATTTACTATGTTGTTTTTGACTTGATCGATGGTTGGTGTACCATGCTACTATTGGTGTTATCGGTTCGTTGGTTGGTGTACCATGTTGATGTTATTAGTTTGGTCTATTGTTATTGTTATTAGTTTGGTTAATGTTGTTGTTAGTTTGTTTTATTGAAT
>APFE030606602.1:18375-42580 GCA_000404065.3 Pinus taeda
ATGTATAATAAAAAATTTATTATAAGAAAAATAATACATCTTATAATTTGGACCAACTCAAGCCCAATAACCTTGGATGCATATTCTCTTCAAAGAGTGACGACACTTATATCATTCTATATAGTGCTAAAAAAAAATAACAAATTGCAATGTCGGATCATGACTAATTATGTGTTTTTTAAATAATAAGTAGACTATGCATAATCAAATAGAACTAGAATTATGGAAGCATCTTCATGTTGAATAACCATATTAATTATAATGGAATTCAAAAGTTAATTTAATGTATAATAGAAGTCAAAAGTAGTGAAAGTACAAAGAAACAACACATTTAAATAAATAAGAATGTTGTAGTTTATATATATATCAAAGAATAAGTTATATTAATTAATATTATAATAAAATATTGTATCATACCGAATAGTGTTAATATCAAATTTTAATTGTATCAAATATCATATTTCAAAGTGTTGATATCAATTTTAATAATGAATATTGGTTGTATTCTTAAAAAATGTATTAAAACAAGTTTATTTATAGCAATGAAGAAGCATACATTTTCATTAACATTTATAGATAATACAATTATGATGACATTCATTATTGTCAATGAAGACACATAAAATGCATTGAATAATGGTAGATAAAAAATAAAAGAAAAATTGTTAAAATAAAGATAAAACAATGTATTGACACAATAAACAACACAATAATATAGAGTATCTTTAATCTCTTGAAATACCATTAAACATTTTTTTATGAAATGCATTATTTTACAAGCCATGCTTATTACAATATAATACTTATAATCCATTATATCCAATCCAATGATATTCATTGTATATATACCTTCTCATGTGTATTCCCCAAGGTCTAAGGAAGCTACCCCTGATTAATATATTATTCCTTTGAACTACCAAGTGGACCTATTTATAACCCACCAACTACCAAGAGGAACTCTTTTATGATTACCATTAAATTGCAATCATTCTCCACATCATCTTCCCTCAGTACATGACACTATACAGTATATATAAAATGGGGGCTATGAGTTAGTCTTACTTACCGACATGTCTACCTTATCTATAAACACTATAACTACATTATTATAGAAATTTTCACAAAACATACATCTTAAAACAAGGGTGAAGTTAACATGTGACATCCGAACATTTTAATAGAAGTAAAAAACAAAGAGTATCAACTAGCACGGGCATATTAATATATGGGCATTTTATAACGAATAACAACTCATTCATTAGCATCACTTCTAATATCATCATTTTGTTCCACTAGTGGAGTTCTTGACCCCACAAATGGAAATTCAAGAATCAACATTAAAAACACTCTTTTAGGGTTGGTTAACACAAAAAGAGAGAAAACCTAGGCTACTTTAATCACTAGAACAAATATTCAAGAGAATATTGATATGTTAGAACAATGAGTTTAGGTCTTCCTCTATATAAGTACTAAAACTTCCTATCATAAATTTTCAATGTTCTTAACATTCCCAATAAATTATTTGTAGATGTAGACTAATAGTTATTATTATTAATGAAAATACTAAGCTACATTTAAAGTTGAACTGTATGAAACATATACAAAATGTAATTATGAAAATATTTAAATCACAAATATATAAGGAAAATATATATAGTTTAATGTAATTATGAAAATATTTAAATCACAAATATATAAGGAAAATATATATACAAACTATATTGAAGTAAACTATTCATCAAGTTAAATGTTTTCAAGCAAAATTGAGGAAAATATACAAATTCATAAAATTACAAGGGAGAAATATATATTACCTAAAAAGATTATTTTACTAAAACATTTGGTTGGGTAGAAAAATAAGATAACCCAATTGGCAAGGATAATATCTAATTAGGTTGTCAATGATTAAGATGTTTATAGAACCACATGCTACCAAAAAAAATGATCAAAGTTGGAGAAGCTTAATATGGTGAAGACTATCATAAGAATCTACACTCATATTTTCTTGAAACAATCAACAAATATAACTGGGTCAACCTTATAAAATTAAATAGAATTTTATAACCATAAATGCATATAAACAAATATAATTTCCAATGAAGGTATAATTATTTTCACCATAATGCTTAACCTTTGTTTTAAGCCATTATGTTGTTATAAGATTCTATTACGCCATTTAAAATATTATAACTACATGAGAATTAATTTCATTTGAAAAAACCAAGTTTACGTGCTTTTATCTCCTCTATATTCAAGTTTCTATCTCCTTTTATAGAGGCCAAGTAGGTGTATTAAAAGATATAAATTGCATATGAATATAATATAGTAGATAAAATTTGAAAAGTATTAACAATTTGATGGTTGGAAGGTGAAATTCCACCTAGACTAATGTAGATTATGATTACCTAGGAAAGCTGAGGGCCCACCACTAGAATATTGTTCAGACACTTAACTTCAATAAGACATGGGTTCCTTAACTTCAATAAGACATGGGTTTCTGGAACTTAAAAATCTCCTTGTCATTATCATTCACATTCAATACCTAGGACTCATTAAATAAAAATTGAGTAGTAAACAATTTCCATGCATTATTCATCATCTTATTCTAATCAATAATATATATATTTTTAAAACCAAAATTCCATTTACAGTTTCTAAAATGATTAATAATCCAAAATAAATTATACATGTCATTATCTCATGAGAGTTAAATGTGTCATTTATAGGCCACAAGAGTGTCAACTTGAAGCTCTAATAGTCAAACAATATGAAATTTAAAATGCATGTAATAATAACTACAAGCAATTAATGGAACCCTATTATGATAAAAAGTATTGTGATTAGGAGAGGAGACCCTCAAGTCCATTCAAAAATACCATTAATCAATGGTAGAATCATTGCACAAACCAAACTGGAAGGATGTATCCTTCTCCTTTCCATTGATAAATAAAATCAAGTGGAAGATTTTCACACTAAAATTCCTTTTCAATATTTATTACTGATGAAAACTCAAGATTATGTAGCCAATCAATCTTAAAAACCATGTGTCACTCGTCACAATGAATTGCTATAGGAAAATAGTTTCATTGCAACAAAGTAATATATAATTGTAACTATGATTATAAATGAGGGGTTGTAAGAAGAAAATGTGGACACAACCACTTTTCATGAGAATAATAAACTTGATGCTTCTTCATTTTTTTCTTATCTATTTCCTTCATATTCCTACATTAACCACACAATCAAATTTTAGTAGCTAGCTCACAATAAAAACATGTTTACAACCATATTATGGCACAAAAAACTTCAGGGATAAGCATCAGTCCAATTTCTAAACCTCAGAATCAATGGAAACAAGGTTACACTCATGTCATGGAGCAAAAATATTCAAGGATAAGTGTCATTCCAATTATTAACATGAAATACCTTCCCATGAATATATATGTGTGTGTGTGTGTGTGTGTGTGTGTGTGTGTGTGTGTGTGTGTGTGTGTGTGTGTGTTATTCAACTAGATCACAAAACATAAGAAAAGATAGATCAATGACTTGAAAATTAGCCTCTTCGAGGGGGGAACCTACTTCACATCACATAAATCAACAATTCTTGGATGATACAAATGATAAGACCTCCCTGGTATATATAGGAGTCCGAGGGGTGACAATATAATCAAGGCCTACATAATAATAATAATCTATGGGGCACAACAATAACAATATGGGGGCGACATGGGCACAAAAATAACAATATGGGGGCTACACTAACAATAACAATAAGGGGGGTACAATATTATTATAGGGACCTAACATGCCCCTCTCCGCCAAAAAAGTGTTGTCCTCATTTCTTGAGTAGTTCTGAATGCTCTTTTATGAAATTCTCATCCTCCCGTGTCAAACCTTTAGCTGGTAAGTTCTTCCATTTAATGAGATACTCTGAAATTGATCGATTTTTCAATTGTCAATTTCTTGCTTTCGTGACTAATTTAGGTTCCAATATGATTTTTCCTTCTCTATCAAGTTCCCGTAATACTGTTTGAAGTTGGAGCTTGTCACTAATAACCTTCTTTAAGCATGAAACATGGAAAATTGGATGTACTCAGGAAGATGCAGGTAGCTCCAATTTATATACCATATTACAAATCTTTTGCATTGCCTTGTAAGGACCATAGTATTTGGGTGAAAATTTATTATCATTCTTAGATTGTTTGAGGGACATTTTTTTGTATGGTTGTAGCCATAAAAATACCCAGTTGCCTACATCAAAACTTCTTTCACTGCGATGTTGATCTTCCTGTTGTTTCGTTTGAATTTGCACCAGAGTGAGGTTATCCTTTAAAATTTGGAGAACTTGTTTTTGATTGTCGATGCGATCTTCCATTGCTTGAACCTTAGAATTTTCTCTTAAATATGATGTGATATATAGTGTATGATATCCATAAAGTTTCATAAATGGGGTAATTTTTGTTGCAGTATGGAAGGAAGTGTTATACCACCATTCAACTAGAGGTAACCACTTGACCCATCATGTTTTTTATTACATACAAAACAAAGAATATATATGTCCAAACATTTGTTCACTATCTCAATTTTCGTGTCAGATTGAGGATGATAAGATGAGGTATGAGCCAATTGAGTACCAAGATAAGAAAATAATTTTTTCCAAACATTTCCAATGAAAATGGGATCTTTGTCACTTACAATAATCTTTGTGTTTCCATGTAGCTTTTGAATTGTTTCAATATATGTAGTAGAAACTATATTGGATTAAAAAAAATGAGATAATGCACAAAAGTGTGCATACTTGGTAAGTCTGACAACTACCACCATGATGACACTCTTTCCTTCATACTTGGGTAAACCTATGATAAAATCCATTGAGACCTCCTCCCAATGTTAACTCGAAATGACTAAAGGTTGTAACAGACTCGAGGTATTAGTTGTCTCCACTTTATTTTGTTGCAAAACCAAACATTCTAAAACAAACTTATGAATATCAGATTTACGGCCATCTGGAAAAAATTCTTTCTTGACCCCATGGTAAGTTTTTAAAAATTTTAAGTGCCCTCCTAAGGGGGGAGGTTTCCAATTCCAAAAGAATGTTTTGTTTGAGTTGGGAATTCTTACAAATATATAAGTGATATGTGTACCATAATGAATCAATTTTCCAAATAAATGTATCAGTTGTATTGGGATCTTGATACAAAATATGAATGATTGTCCACACATCTTCGTCATTCTTCCATTCATTCCTTGCTTCGGTTATCTAATAAAGCTGGATAATATAAATCACACAAAGCAATGCTTCCACATCCTCATCCTTTCTTGAGAGTCCATCTGCAACAACATTGTTCTTTCCTTTTTTGTAGATGATTTCAAAGTCATAACCCAACATCTTTGTGACCCATTTTTGTTGCTATTCTAAATATAATCTTTTCTCCAAAGAATATCTAAGACTATCATGATCTATTTTTACCATGAAGTGTCTTCCCATTAGGTAAGTTCATCATTTCTTTAGTGCATGTGGTATTGCCAACATTTCCTTCATAAACAGGTTTTTGTAAATACTTTCCCTTGATTTGATGACTTTCAAAAGAAATGAGTCTTCCTTCTTACATTAAAACAACACCAATTCAATTTCCTCACCCATCACATTTCACAATAAAGATTTTTGTGAATTCTGGTGTAGTTAATACTAGTGCTTGGCACATTTCCTCTTTAAGATGTTCAAAGGCCTTAATTTCTTCTAGAGTCCAAGAAAATGCATCTTTATTGAAAAATTTTATTATAGGTATTGTTATTATGCCATAGTTCTTAACAAAATTGCGATAATACCATGTCAACCCGAGAAATCCTCGAAGATGCTTTATGGTTGTGGGGATTTTCCATTCCTTAATGACTTTAATTTTTTTTAGGATCCATCCTAACACTCTCATGAGATACAATATGACCCAAATATTCCACCTACTCTACTCCAAATAAATATTTGGAGGTTTTTGTATATAATTGTTTCTCCTCCAATAGTTTAAGCACCTTGTGAACATGTTGAACATGATCCTTCCAAGACCCATTGTCTATTAGTGTATCATCAAAAAATACTAATACTTATTTTCTAAGGAAGGTTTTGAAAATGGAAATCATCAAACCTTGAAATGTGGAAGGTGCATTAATAAGGCGAAAAGGCATGACCAAAAATTTATGATGACCTTCATGAGTTCTAAATATTGTTTTTAGAATGTATTCAGTCTTGATTCGAATTTGATGATTTCCTGAATGAAGATCCAATTTGGTGAATTAAATTTCTCCATGTAATTCATCCAACAATTCATCAATGACAGGAATGGGAGATTTATCTTTAATAGTGAGGTTGTTGAACTCCCTGTAATCCAAAAACATATTCCATGATCCATTCTTCCTATGAACCAATACTACTAGAGTAGAGAAAGAACTTTGACTAGGTTGAATTATACCAGCCTCTAGCATTTCTAAAACGATATATTCAATTCACTTTTTTGGGCATAGGGATATTGGTAAGGCCTAATTTTTGGAGGAAAACTTCCTAGAATCATCTGAATAGCGTGATCATAATCATGAATATGTGGGAGGACTTTGGGATTCTGAAATACCTTGGACTAATTTTCTATGACTTTCTGGAGACCTAGATAAATAGATGATTTCGATATTTGAACCTCTAGTGAGCGTAATTGTGCAATTATGCCCCATTATTCTTTCTTCAAAAGGTTTATCATGTTATTAGAGATGATTATATTCCCTGGATTACCTGTGATATCTCTTAATTCAATTTTCTTTCCTTCCCAAGAAAATATCAAGAAAATTTCTTGAAAATTAAAAGCTATCATCCCCAAAGATTGTAACCATTGGAATATTAGTAAAACATTGGCACCACCCATTGGAATAGAACACATTGGACTATTCAATACCAATTCCCCCATGGTTAACTTGATATTATTGCACTTTCCAATGCAATTTATAGTTCCTCCATTTTCAACCATCACTTGAAACTCTAGTGATGGATATATAAAACAATTCAATTCCTTGGCTATCTTACAATGAATAAAATTATGGGTACTATCTGAATCTGCCAACACTATTACCTTCTTATTCTTGAGGTATCCTTCTATCTTGAGAGTTTGAGGAGTGGTGATATGTTGGCTTAAGGGGGCCTAACCCAGGTTCAAAGTTGTTCACGCCAACAAAAAAACCCTAACTACTATCCCTTTCAGCAACAACCTACATGGTGCAGCTTGCAGTCTCACCTGAAGCAGTATTGGGGGATGCTAGAACGAGGTTTCCACATCCAGAGACAATGTTATAAGCGGTTCAAGCTCTAGTGGCTCAGATCTGCCATTGCACAAATCAGTATTCTTTCAGGGCTCGCTACTATAACTCAAGTAAAACAACTTCTAAACCTTAGGGAAGGTCTACGATCAGTCTTTGCAGACTCTAAATAAGAAAATTACCCACTTTCATGCATTAATCAATAACCTTAGATTTGCTTTCACACAGATCTATCCAATTCATCATAAATCATAACAAAAATAACCCTTAACTTCACGAACATAGATAATTCATTAATATATGCATAAATATTATAGATTCACTATATTTGCGTAGCATTTACACATTTTTCCATAGAAAAAATATTATAAAGTGACAAATCATACCATAAACAGAATAGACAATAATACTTAGATGCAAAGTATTTCTTCAGAATTAATCTTTATTAAGTTTCAACGTTCAAATTACAAATTCCTTTGCCTTGCGTACTCAGATGTAAGGGTCCGCCCACTCATCTGCAGACTTACCAAGGCCTCTTGTGCACTCAGCTGCAGGAGCCTTCCCCTTTCACCTAATTATAGGAAGCATATCCTTCCTACCTTAGTCTTTGTTTTAAGTCTTCCTGACTCATGCATGGTCGCTCTGATACCAGATGAAATCAAAAAGTTCAGAAAATATGTTGTTGAATGAAGATTATATTACTTACATTTTGGAGCAATTAGAATCGGTCTAGCCCCATTGTTCAGACATGGATTAAATACTCCTTGTATAATGGAGTTACTTGATACAAGGCATAACACATATGATCATGCCCAAATAGGAACTATATTGGGAAATCTGTCATCGGGTTGTCAGCATGGAACAATCTTCCCTGATTATGCTATCAGTCTTACAGATTTTCATCTTAAGGACTGTTGGAAAGCCTTGATAGGAGTACAAGGACTATCTATGGTAGATGATAGTGAATTTTTATCTATAATAGTTCAAACATCCTTCCAGTTAACTAATAATGTGCATCCAATGCTGAAACAACCGATGTTAAAGGATTGTGTCACAGTAGGAGTAGGAAATGCACAAATTGAAGGTGTGCATTATGATAAGGAACCCTTACCTAGTGATTGGTATGTTTAGTACAAATCATTGGCCATAGACAATACAAATAGTATGATTAAGAGGATGACTGTTGCAGATGGTTGTGTTAAGATAATTCCTAATCCTAACCAATCTAGAATTCCCAGGCCAATAGTCTTACCATAAAAGAATGTACTACCAGTCGAAGAACCAATCCATCATAGTGGAAGAAGATCCTTTTATAGAAAAGTTTCCATACCAGAAGAACCTTCCACCAGTACACCCCGGTCTGATAATCAGTTGTACATACCAGAGGAAAAGCCATTTTTTGCAATAAATAAGATGTTCAGAACTCATGTAAATACTTTCCCACCCGTAGAAGAATTTCAGTTTGCTAATAGGAGATTTGTTAAAGGAGGAAAGTGGCCACCCAAAACAAAGTTCTGTGTTTCCTCATCTCAAACCAGACAACCACCTACAAGAGCAGATTGTGCTCCATTGCTAGGACACAATTCTCAGAACTAGAATGATATGGATCAAGTTTATCAGGTAGGAAACTATCTGAACACTTGGTTCTCACATGCAGAAGATGTTCTAGATGATCTAGGACGACAAGCAGATTTTATCAATTATAACCTTAAGTTTCTTTATGATGAGCAACAGGCAGAAAAGAGAGAAAGAGAAGAGAGGAGAAAGAGGAAACAGAAAAAGAAGGACAAACAAATTCCTAAATTTCATGTAGATATGTCCACACCCAATTTTTGGGATTTAGAAGAAGAAGAAGATAAGAGAGAAACAACTGCCTCTAGTGCAGAAAAAGGAACTTCCAGAGACACTGGGAAATTAACCAGCGAGACAAAATCAATGAAATCATTCAAAATTGATAAACTCTTTGAGTCGAAGAAGGAAGTTATGACCCTAGAGCAATCTGCATCTAGATTCCCGTCCTTCATCTTCCCGTCAATAAACAATCAGAATAAAGCTCATATTCTGAAATATGTCACTAAATATCCTAGAATCGAAGAAGACCTATTTGCAGCCAATTTGATAATTCTTCAAATCCAGGGGAATCTATCAGAATCTGGATTGGAGCATTATACTAGATGCAGGTCACTACAAAATTGGATAATTTATCCATTATGATTCTAGCAGAGAAAAGTATGAATGGAATTGTTTATGACTGGTGGATGGGACCATCAGATGAAGAAAGAAGAGCAGTCATGGAAGCTAGATTGTCCACACTAGAAATATTGTTGAGAACACAATTTGTGCCAGAAGGAGTAGATGAGAAAAAGCAAATTATAACTGATCTTAGCCGCATGGAACTGAAAGATCTAAAATACTTAGATCAATTTAGTAAAGATTATATGGCTAAGGTATTCAAAGCTAGTCTCACCAATGATCTTGCTCAAAAGTTTTCATTTTTATCAAAGCTACCAGGCAATTTGGGAGATCTTGTGATGAAGGACCTAGAAATACAAATGAAAAGTCTAGATTAGATTTATTGGGTTGATCTTTTATTTAGAGTTTCAGAAAAGGTAAAATATTTATGCTGGCTGAAGAAAGCACGCGCCTTTCAAGACAAAGAAGAAAACCAGAAGGTATGGTAGATTCAAACCCAAAAGAATATCTAACCCAAAGAAGCCTTTCAAAATATTTAGATTTTTGAAGAAAAGGACAAAGCCACGAAACAACAATTGTTGTTTCATCTGTAAAAAAGAAGGACACTTTGCAAGAAAGTGCCCCCAAAGTTCATCTAGCAAACTCAAAGCATGTGTAGATATTGAAGAATTTCAAGATGACTGGTCAGTTGTAGAGTCAGATGATGAAATTTCAGATGTTGAAGAAGATAATGAAAATGTACAAAAAATGAATTTATGTCCATCCTGTACAGAGAGTGATTTTTCAAGTGAACAGCATTACAGTGATGAGGAGAGTTGTTCAGACACTGAATTGACAAGTGAAATAGAAGACAATTCAGATGATGAATCGGTAAGTACAATATTAGTTACAAAGGACAAAGGTAAGTGCTCTGTATCACCTTTGCCTCATCTGAATTCTTTCTGTCCATATGAAAAAAGGACAACAACTTCAACCAGTTTGCCACAACCAGAGGTCAAAAGAGAAAATACATTATTGAAAAAGATTGCAAAACCAATAGTCTTGTTTATATTCCAGTTCAAGTGCAAGTTAAAAATGAGTGGATTTCAGTAGACGCATTTGTTGATACTGGAGGATCAAATAACTTGGCAAGACCATATTTGTTCAAACCTTTGTGGAAACCATTAAAAAACATACTGATTTTAGAAATCATTGGAGGATCTGTGAGCCTCACACGTTATGTAGAGAATGTTTCTTTAAAAGTTGGGGGGAGTATTATCAAAATTTCAGCAATTCAGCATTATGATCCCTCAGCAAGCTTAATGTTGGGAATGTCGTTTCTAAACTCTATGCTACCCATTACAAATCTCTATCTTAACTTCCAGTTATCAATTACTAGTAGTTACCTTCGCTATGAATCAAATATATAACATTTCCAATGCAATTCCATGGTCTGAGGACCATGGGTGGGTCTTAGAACTGACCTATTTACTTATCCAAACAAGGGGCTAAACCCCTTTGACTCCTATCTAAATGCACGCTTCGCATCCACATTTCGCAGAGACTTTACATATTTTTACAAAAATTGGGTTAACTAAACCCAAAACTGACCCTAGGGACCCTATCCCAATAAGCTCCCAACAAAAGTATGGTCACTCACCACCGAGTCACTCAGCTGGTGCCTCGATCTTGCTGCAGAGACCACCTAGCTTGACCTGTAATACTGCAACTTCAGCAGTGCTCTATGTCATGGCCTGCTACACTTCTTCTACCAACTTCTCCATTTTCAACCTTCCACTTCTAGGCACATTGTCTTCTATGTCTGTTGTAGCACCTTTAGCTTTTCATGGAGTGACAGAGTAAGCTAGTAGGCTTTCTCTAGCCATAGTTGTAATATGGCCTTTGGAAGGGCCTCTTTTCAATGTAATTCTTCCATTTGTGCTTGCAGATACTTTCCCTCCTATAACTTTGTGAGGCGTTGCGCTGGCACCAAAGTGCGCACACTCACTTGGACCTCATCATACTTGTGTTGTGACTCCCTGACATTTGTGTTCAGCCTCTGCAAGTTCTTCCACAACTCCATTGCTTGATCGAATTTCATTGCATAGTCTGTGACTACGGTATCCAATGTGTTCATATTCTCCTTGATTTTTGTTCTACGTTCCTCCGAAACCTCTAGCAAATTCGTTGGTTGCAACTTCAACTGCAGCTCTGATATCTTCATTTGGAAATCAAAAGTAACCCTGCCAATTCCATCCTTTGATGCGAGTATGCAGTAGCCAATTTCCTTACTTTTGTTGTAGCTGTGGCATCCTCTAGGATGTTAAATTCTAACATTGCCTTGCAGGCCTAATCTATCGTTGTCTCTAGGCCTTGACCTCGTTTCTGCAACTCCTTTTCCTTCAGCGCTTGAGCTTTATCCGTGAACACTTGTTCATTGTTGACCTTAAACTCACTTATGACTATGGTGGTGCACTGCGCTCTGATCCTCAACTCATATGAGACCCCTTGACGTAGCACATGGAGAGTATGGAGCGGTAGCGTGGCCTAACTCACTCCCATGTCCTTCACTATACCTAGCACAACGTGATCCTCCTCTAACTCTGTGTGAATAGACCCTTCGAGTAAAGGTATCACCCTAAGGTCTAGGGTCTATTCTAATTCTGTTACTACTCTGCTTCCTTGCACCAGGCTCACTTGCACCCCACTCACCTGCCCAATTCTCACTTGAATTCTATCAGTCTAGATCTGAAGCTCGTACAAATCCTTTTGGATGCTACTGTTGGGTTGTGTTATATTCTTTCCATCACTAACCCATGTATTTAACCAAGGGTTTACAGGGGGAATAGATCCCTCCCCTTCATTGCGTTGATTGCGTAGCGAGGGGGTCATAGGAGGTTTAAGGGGGAGGGTAGTCCCCTTCCATGGGGTTTGGGACAACGCCCTAGGGAAAAAAAAATTGGACCCTATATTAGGTTGGGTGGACCTACTTATGGCTTCGTACATGGTTTTTGCACATGGTTTTGGATGCGTTGGTTTTTGTTCCATGGTATTGGATGCTTCGGCATGTATAAATATGTATTGTAACATTGAAAGGAACATAATGAAAAATCAAGCTGGTAATATCGGTTTTGGGATCCAGGGGAAAATCTCTGTGTATATGTGTTTTATGTGTTATGCTCTCGCATTATTTATTTTCTGTTCTTAGAATTCGTATGCAGGTAATTTTTGTATGGGGTTAAAACCTAGAGTTATCTAGCATCAGAATATATTGTTGTTCGAATTTTTCCCATAGCTTTGTGGTGTTATCTCTAACCTTGTCACCAGTCTCATCGAGATCCCCTTCTGTCAATACCATTGGGCTGATGTGTGTCTAATTATTAGACTTATGTTTTTTTCATCTCCCACCAATCTTCTCCTTTCCACTCTACTTCAAGGTGAAAGGAGTGCTCTGCTCTTCTTCAGCACCTTCTTCTTGCCCTAAAAGTTCCTGCTCATCTATGTGTTTCGAAGCTGATTCTTCGACTTCTTTTGTGTCCAAGCGTTCTTTCTCAACCTGCTCTTTTGCAACATGCTCCTTCTTTGCTCGTTCTTTCTCCGCAACTACCTTAGCAACAGGTTCTTTATTCTTCTTCTTAGTCAGAGCTCGCATTGCCTTCTGAGCTACCGCTTTTCACTTTTGCACAACAGTCGACTACGCAGCAGATCCTTCTGCACCTTTACTTGTACCTACACGAAGTTCTGTGGGTTCACACTACTCTGTTGTCCAACTCCCCATGATCTCCTGCAAGCCCATCTCATATACCAAATATGGAAGCTTGTGCCATAGGTGCTTTGGGTACTTTCGTGCCCTGATTGAAACAATGTGGAAATCGACCTTGAACTCCATGAAGGTCGTCAATTTCTCAAACAAGATTGGGGACAACCTTGGCCTCTAATTGATAACCATTTCAAGGTCCATCTCCTTCAAGATCCAGAAAAATTTTGACTACTTGATCCTTTCCAGATCCTTTGTTTCCCACAACAAAGTGAACCTCACTGCCTCGGGTAAATCGTCCTGTTGTGGGGGAAACTAACTGTCCTCCAGAATTCTCCAAGCTACTAGAACAATAGACAATAACAGCCACATATAATGGAGGGTTTTCTCTCTTCCTGAGCTTTGTGGTAGTTCACGAGGAACTCTTTACATAGATACTTCACTCAGTTGTATTGAACACCCTTCACGTATTGGATATCTAGTGATACCATTGGCAGTGGAAATTTGTCTGCGCAATATTTCTTCATGATTTACCTTGCAAGGGTTTGGGCGGCGAACTGCACCACCTAGTCTTGAATAGAGTGGATAGAATATCTGTGTGACTTCTTAACAAGCTGATATTTGGCCTTTATCTTGTATGCTATCTCTTTCTCTCCACTTTTCCCTCCAAACTCCTTGGCAGGGTCCGCCCCTTTGCAAGGTAGCTTTTTGATTTAATGAATTAACATGTTTGTAATGGGGATGTGCTCCCCAATCCATAAGCACCCATCATACACCAACACGAGGAGCTGGCACATACACACCGTGTTGATATTTGACGTATGAAAATGTGGTACGCTGATGTTATATGGAATTTTCATCTACAGATAAACACATTTTCCCTAGGTGGGTAGCTACACCTAGAACAACAAGAAAGAAAGTAGTTTAACCTTTTCCTATAGTAGATAGATGAGATGAAGGAACTTACTTGTAGTGTTTCGCTTCCTTAATCCCCTTTGAATCGGTCTCGTTGCTCCCACTTGAACTAAACCCGCTTACTTGGTACCTGTATCAAGAGAAACAAAAACAAGAAATGATCAAAACATACATGATCTATCTACTATAAAACAATGGAATCGAAGACATTGAAACACATAATCATCACAGATATGAACAATAATATGAGAAAAGGAATAAGCTCTTTATTAATGTAGAAGGAAGAATAACACCCAATACAGTTCGATCCTGTGCCACTCCTCCAATGTCAGTCCAACCCTCGCCACATCAAAAGCATACTACTCCAGCAGCATAACATTGCTTAACATAAAATAAATTCTCAAACCAACAGAATTTCCCTACCAACTTCAGATTCTAGCCCCTTGATCATTATGATGAGTGCTCAATTTATAGGAAATGGAGGTGGTTTTGTTGTAAATGAGGGTATTGAATGGCCTTCCAAACTTGGAGTTAGTTTCCATGGAGCAAAGGATGAGAGGATAGGAGGTTAATGGATCCTTAGAGTATCCAATTTCAATATCATGGGAGGAGATAAGAGATGGGATCCTTCTAGAATCATCTAGAATGAAGGAATATTCTCAGAACCCTATGCAAATTTCACTCAATCCCGCCCAGTGTAGGTCAAAGAGGGCCTAAGTGCATTGCTGTGCAGGCCATAATGGGCCTGCCTACTCTACAGTGCACTATCTCAAAGCTTGGGCTGCGCTGGTGTCCCAAGGAGGCATTTCAAGAAGGCTTCAAGCCAGAAAACTTCAATAGAAGGAAGCATTCAATGAGTTGACTTTTCTAGGGCATGTAACAACTAAATTAGGTTTGATGAGCCCTAATAGTACTGATATGAATTTCGGGAGTGATGTGCCCAAATAGACCTATAACAATTTCCCCCTAAAGCATGAATTCAAAAATGATAATGTCGAGTGATATGCTTTACAATGTGATGGAGAGGAACTGAAGTAGACGGTGACCTCCATCGATTACAATACATTACATTATGATATTTTTTATTTTTCATGAATTGCTGATAGAGGGCATACCCATACTCATAATATAAACTTTTCATTACATTTTGATAGATAGTCGTCTACAGATATAAACCCATGATAGGATGACCATCTATGTAAAGCCATCATACAGATGATTTAGTACTCTCCTGAAATTGCAGCCCGGATGGATGAAACTAGATCTGGGATCTTCTATCTCATCCAATCATTTTCTCAAGTATGAGTCTAACCATGTGAATATGTGATCTGAAGTCAAACATGGGAAGACATCGTATGATTACCAGTAAATGAAGTAAGCCATTAACAGATGTGAGAGATATCACCGATAATGATAATGATTCTCAAGGTACTGCAGTACATTTTTCATGGCGTGAATAAATTTTTTGATGTCGAACACCATACAAAGTCTTTTAGTTGAAGGTTAGTGATGCCAACCTATCACTGAAAGCGAGAAACTTGCCATTGATGTATGCAAGCCTCAAGGTACTGGAAGGGTGTTTCTAAGTCAAATTCTTGGATAATGTGCTGATGTTGACAAGAAGCGACTCGTCGCAGGAGGGCCTTGATGTACCCCCCATCAATGACATGAAATGAGTGAAATGATTTTGAAGACAGAATTTGACTGACGACACAAGGTTCACGAATGGCGGACATGAAAATGAAGGTTTATGAGTATTGCAAAGGATGAAGTTTACTGAGTGACTTCTCTTAAACATGTCTGTGACACTGAATGAATTGGTTACATTGGCCCAAAACCAAAGTGATGGATGGTTTGATAGACTGATGAGCCTCGGTATTGCAACAAGAATGTTGCAACTCTCAAAGCTACTGATTTTAATTATCAAACCGGGGTACTGAAGTCAAATACTATCCTAAACTATCATGATGTAATGGAATGCATGTACTAAAGTCAAATACTAAACTAATTGCAGAAAATGAAATGTTCAAATTGGAACCTTAACCTACTGCAAGAAAGAAAGTACAAGGGAAGAGACAGAAATTCAATGCTAAATCACACCATTTCCTAATTAACTGCCAAGAATCTATGATTTGCAATAATGCTAAATTATCATGAACCGAATGCTACTATCTAAGCATGGAAGTAAGAAGCATCAAACATCACTAATGTGCAAGTAAAGGGGCTGAAATAAATATGTTTTTGTCTTTTTGTCTTTTCATGCAAAATCAAGTATGCAAACTAATTTCCTTAGGTGATGTGGCAGGTGAATTAAGGATGTTGGAGGTTTGATGGAAGGGTTAGGAGATAGTTGGATGGTGTGGGAGACCCTTGGGAGGCTTTTGGTGATTTCCTAGAGGTTTTCTCCCAATTTGGTCTCAAAACAGGCCATTTCAGGAAAACCTACAGGATGTACTAGAAACCTACAGGATACAGCAGCGAGAAAAATTGAAGGTGTTGGAAGTGATCGAAGGCTTAGGGAAGGTGGTATATAGGTGGAATGGAATGATAAAATTCCTAGGATCACTCAGAACGCAAAACTAAAGTTGGGAGATGGATGGATTCGCTCAAAAAGCTTGGAGAAGTTTCCTTATGAAAGGATGAAATTGGCGAGGGTTTAATGACCAAGCAAATAAAATAAAAATTGGTTCGTAAATTTTTTTTTATTAACTAGGATGTCTTAGGTCCCTCTTTCAATTGGAATCACTCAAAAATACCTTTGTTAACCTATTCTAAAAAAATAAAAAACATTACTAATTGAAAATTTAGAAATTCGAGAACTAGTGATCTAGTAAATGTAAAAAATGCCTAACCAAATCAAGTGAAAATGCAATGGGTTAATTTTTGTTATGAAATAGAATGTTTTTTTGATCTAATTCAAGTGGAATCAAGTTGATTGAAGCTCATTGGCATGCTATAAAAAAATAGCAGAAATTTATTGTTCTTTGCTAAAAAGGAGGTCCAAGAATCTAGATTTGGGAGTAAGAAGACTAATCAAAGAAATTCAATGATTATTATGAACTTCCAAAGATTTTACAAGAATGGAATAATGCTTTTGATCCTACAAATGAACTTACATCAACCATTTAACTCAATCCTACAACAATAAATCATTAATACTAAATGCAAAAATAGAAAGAAATAAAAACTAGAGATGCATGTGAATGAGCAATGAAAATAAGGAAAGAAAATTATACAAAAGGGCTTTGAGGTTCTTAGGATTGCCAAGCCCAAGGAAAGTCAGGGACCTATGTAGGAGAACAAGATTTAGAAGCTGAACATGACACCAATCTTCATTAGAATTACATCCCTGCAAGAAAATACAATGGAGCTGCAAGAATACAATCTCTCTCCATAATAACACTAATGAAAAACTATCCAGGAAAATTCTACTTGGTAATTATACAAAATTATTAGGAATCATTCCCTATGAATGGAGGAATCTTTCCCACCAAAATCCCTTGGTTAGTGGATCTAGTCCCCGATACTAGGAATTTGCATTAAATAGCAGGGAACACATTCCTAGATTTTCTCAATCATTCTCTAGAGGCAAATTCAACTTGGTACTTATAAAAAATGATTAAGAATCATTCCCCATGAATGGAGGAAGATTTCCCCACCGAAATCCCTTGATTAGTGGATTTGCTCCCTTGATTAGTGGAATGCATTCCTAGATTTTCTCAATCATTGGTGTTCCACAACTTGTGTCATACTTCCATAATATCTTGTTGACTTATTATTTATTATTGATCCTCCAATAGTAGGGAACAAGTCCCTAAATTATCTCCTCCTTCAACTCTTCATAATCTGCCCAATATTCTCATAATATTCCACAAAAAATAAATAATATTAGGCACAAATATTCAATTATTCAGAAACCTTCCTAATGAATATATTGAAGTTAAAAATAAATTATCTAATGCAAAAAGAGAGGTTTAATGTGTTGAAGGATGGTCATAGACCTTAATTTATGTTTTAAAATAGAGGCATGGGCCTTAATTTATGTCTAATTTAGAGGCCCATCATAATCCCTGCTGAAAGTGTTGCTCATCCTCTGAGAAATTTAGTGACCTCATTATGCCTCATCCATGGCCCTAGTGGCCTCTCTCTTGTGCATTAGGAATCTTGGTTGTAATTTTTGCAAGGACAAGCCAAAAAAACATATTTGTGCAAAAAAAAATCATTGTTTCTTGAGACCATTAGTTTTCCTTCTTCCCCTTATTTAGGATGGTTCTTGATTAATTTTTTTTTTTAATTTGGCAATGTCTTCCACACCCTTATCAACATTCCGCTACCTTGTCCCACCATTTATTTGCCTTAGGACTGCCTCTTGTAGGATTTTTGGGTCACTGTAATTCCTACTAGATCATCCTATAGAAAATAAAGTCCCTTTGTAAACTGAAGTAAAGGAGTGGAAAAAATGACATATATGATGGATGAATGAATGGAAATGAGTAGTAAAATAAAAATGTGAGTGAAAGGGGTCTCTTTGTTATCCTCCTTTTCTCTTTGACCATCCTTCTTACTAACCTGCAAATGGAAATTTCATGAAAATGGAGAGGATGCTCTCTTTGTTTTTTTTTCAAGAATGAAATGGGATGGATGAATGATGAATAGATAGTGAATATGAAGTGGATGGAGGGGTTGGAGCACTGTGGTGACCTTGGCCTTCACAAAATTTTTTTCTTTTAATTGTTGTCCTCATTCCTTGAAATCATCACCCTTCATAATGTGATTTTTCAACATTGCATGAGTGAATGAGTGAGCTGCAATCAACTAGTTGAAGGCAGATGAGACTACTAACCCATCCTTAGCTTATAAAACCTCATCTCTCATTCATTGACAACAAATTTCTAACTATAATATGCTCAGGAGAAGAGGTCAAGAATATTGCATACCTATACCTACCTGATGGTTGTTTGAGAGACATGGATGCTACTGCTAAGTTGATGTTGATGTGTAGGTGTTGGATGGTGATGATGATGATCATGATGCTACTGCTATGATCTGGAGGAGCTTCTTTGACCTCTGGATCTCCTTTAAAACTGTGCATTGCCAATCCTATAGGTGTTGTTCTGTATCCTATAGGTCTATAGGACAACGACTTGTTTTGTCCATATCTCCCAAACAATAGACTAGATTGAGCTGAAATGTTTTGAACATGTTGCCATCATTATTATGCACCTCCCCATACACAAATTTTGGTCAATGGATGCATGGATCTCGAGAAAAAATAAAAATAGTTGACAGTGATGGAGGTCGATTTCTTGGAAACTGTGCACTAGAATTTTTTGAAATATATTGGGCATGTTAAATGGATGCACAGATATTGAGAAAATGTAAAAATGGCTCAAGGTGATGGAGGCCAATTTCTTGGAAACCGTGTACTTGAATTTGCTAAAATTTATTAAGCATGTTACCATCATCCATATGAATCTCCCCCTAAAACAACTTGGAAAATGGATGCATGGTTTCCAAGTTATGGCAAAAACAAATTTCTGCTCTATGTATTTTTGTATTGTGTAGTAAAACAAAGTATCATGTAGTTTTTAGGACAACAAGGAAAATGAGTTGTAGAAGCTTGAGAATGATGGGTGGATGGTGAAAATAGATGAGTGTGATGGATTGGCATGGCCTTGGCCTTGTTGGAGCATTTGAGCGAACTAGGAGAAAGTCAAAATTTGACTTCTTGTGACTAGGCTTGACCAATTTTCCTTTTGGTACTAACTTGTTCTTGTTGCTTGCAGATGGTGGAGAGTACATGCATGCACAGAGCAAGGATTTTTTTTTTTTCTTCTAGGTCTACTAGCAACCTCAATGAGGTTTTCAACTAGTAGGTATGCCTAGGTGCCTCAAAGGAGGTTTTCACCTAGGACATTTTCTCTTTTTTTTTTTTTTTTTTTTTTTTTTCCCAACCCATTGACCGCCTCATGGAGGTTTTCAATCAATGAGGCAATTTGAGGAGCCTCCAAGGAAGTTTTCACCTGGCCTTTTTTTTTTTCTTTGCTTCTACCCTACCCTACTTGAAAAACAAAATTACTTTCAAGTATAAGAATACTTCCAATGGAGCCATGTGCACATCAATATGACATACAAAATGATGTGGAGGCTTGAAATGTATGCTTTGACATGTACCTGGATTTCAAAGACCAAATGATTTGACTTTGAAAGGATCAAGGATAGTTGAGGAAGAGAGTGATGCTACAACTTAGTGACTGTATGGAACCATATTTCAATATAGTTGTGATGTCCTTGGTCCATTTGTTGATCTGGATCATTCTTCATGTCTTCTTCTACCATGACCTTAAAATCTTCCTATTTTTACTAATTGTTCTCGTGAATACATGGAGGATTTGATGGTAACCATGAGGGAGCTCTCTTGATCTATGATTTTGATGTTTTCTCTTCATCAAGTGCAGCCAATGGTTCTGTGGTATTCTCATCTGGATGTGGTCCTTCAATGATATTAAGATAATCTCTTGTTTGAAATACTCTTCCTCAGCTATGGTGAATACCAGTGATCTCAAGAGGAGATGTTTGGAAGTTTTATACCTCAAAATTGTACGTGGGTTGAGCTACTTCAATGTGTGGGTTTGGAAATGGTGGTACAACTAGTTGAGCGTGAGTGTATATTTGAGATGGATGTGGATGGGGTTGTGGTTGTGGTGGAGATGTAACATGGAGTTTGGTATGAAGGATATTGCGTAAAGTATTAAGGATATTGTGGATGACTCCCATAAGTTCCTTGCCAACCTTGTTTCCAAGATTAGTTTTGGCGTTGAGATGGTTAATGTTGCCCAAGAAAAGGTGTGTTCCAATTACTTTGAGGTGGATATGCATAACCTTGAAATTGTGATTTAGGCTCTTGCATCATATGAGGCTGAATAGGCTACCATGGTCCTCTTGGAGCTAAATAACATAGTTGCATTGGTGATTGAATTTCTCCATTGTCCTCTTGGTAAACTTCCTTCAACCTTGGTAATGATTTAACATCCTGTGAATTTGCAACATGAATATCAACATTTTCTTTTACTTCATCTTGTATTCTTAACATTTCTACTTGTTTTTGTTAGATTGCTAGGAATTTTTGTTTTAAAATCATCAAACGAATTTCCAAGTTTAACTTGACCTACTGATCTTGATGTTGATTTACCTGCTCTTGCTTTTCCTCTTGATATGTGTTTTCATGTTTCACAAATTTCATAAAATGATAATTGGTATACATCACCTCTACTCATGAGATTAAGGAGATCAATCCGTTCATCCCTAATTTCTCTAAGTAAGAGGGTTTTTAGTGTGTTGGATCCTAAATGATGTAGTTTTGTCCTCTTAACATTATACATGAACCTCTCTATTAGATCCTCAAGGCTCCCACCTTCTTTTTAATTAATTCTAAAGATTTCTTCCTTAAGATCATCATATTTATATTTTTATATAAATATATTTTGCATATCATTCCATGATCTTATTGAATTAGTCCCTAAACTCATGAACCATTTAAGAGATCCATCCTTCAAAGTTGTCAGAAACAATCTTAGTTTTTGATTTTTTAATAAGTAGCCATAAGATATACAAACAATTTAAAATTCAAAGAGAAAGGTTTCCGGATCCTTTGACCTTAGGCCATGAAATTTTGGAAGAAAATATGGAGGGATGTTCTTCATGTGCACACTACCATCAGTATCTTGAATGGGAAATCTAAGAGGATCTTCCTCATTGTCATCATCTTCATCCATTTCTTCTACATTCTTTGTCATCTTCTTCTTCCACCTGCAAAAGTGAATGGTGATGTGGCTCTTACTGCACCATGTGATCAAATGGGGGGTGGGCTGGTGTTGGAGAAATTTTGTTCTTTTTTTTTATATGATTTAATAAAAACACTAATGCAATGCACTTCTCTACTTTTGAAAGGAAATATGCCTAACGCAAATATTTTTTGTTTTCGCAAAAAGTAAAAAGAAATTAATCAACTAGGGAACAAAAAAAATGCATACTTTGACACTTCCCCAAAAACGGTGCCAAAAAGTGATGAGCCTCACTATTGCAACAAGAATGCTACAACTCCCAAAGATACCGACTTTAATTATCAACCCGGGGTTTGTATAAACTTAAGAGGTGTCGGCACTATATGTGTGGCATATAATGTGTCCTTCCTTTGATGTCATGATGTAATGGAATGAATTTACTAAATTCAAATCCTAAAATAATTACAGAAAATGAAATGTTCGAAATGGAACCTTAAGCTATTGCAAGAAACAAAGTACAAGGAAAGACACGGAAATTCAATGCTAAATCACACCATTTCCTAATTAACTGCCAAGAAACTATGCTCTGCAATAATGCTAAATTATCATGAACCAAATGCTACTATCTAAGCATGGAAGTAAGAAGCATCAAACATCAGTAATGTGCAAGTAAAGGGACTGAAATAAATCTGTTTTTGTCTTTTTGTCTTTTCATGCAAAATCAAGTATGCAAACTAATTTCCTTTGGTGATGTGGCAGGTGAATTACGGATATTGGAGGTTGGATGGAAGGTTTAGGAGATGGTTGAATGGTGTGGGAGACCCTTGGGAGGATTTTGGTAACTTCCTAGAGGTTTTCTCTCAATTTGGCCTCAAAACAAGCCATTTCAGGAAAACCTACAAGATGTACTAGAAACCTATAGGATGATCCTGTAGGAATTACAGTGAAACTATAGGATACAACCGCGAGAAAAATGGAAGGTGTTGGAGGTGATGGAAGGCTTAGGGAAGGTGGTAGATGGGTGGAATGGAGTGATAAAATTCCTTGGATCACTCAGAACTCAAAACCAAATTTGGGAGATGGATGGATTTGCTCAAAAATCTTGGAGAAGTTTCCTTGTGGAATGATGAAATTGGAAATGGTTTAATGACAAAGAAAATAAAATAAAAATTGGATGGGACAATTTTTTTTGTTAACTAGGATTCTTTAGGTCTCTATTCCAATTTGAATCACTCAAAAATACCTCTGTTAACCCATTCTAAAAAAATAAAAAACATTACTAGTAAAACATCTGGAAATTTGAGAACTAGTGAGCTAGTAAATCTAAAAAATTCCTAACCAAATCAAGTGCAAATGAAATGGGGTAATTTTTTTTATGAACTATAATTTTTTTTGGTATAATTCAAGTGGAATCAAGTCTATTGAAGCTCATTAGCATGGTCTAAAAAATAGTAGAAATTTATTGTTCTTTGCTATAAAGGAAGTCCAACAATCTAGATTTGGGAGTAAGAAGACTAATCCGAGAAACTCAATGATTATTATGAACTTAAAAATATTTTCCAAGGATGAAATAAGGCTTTTGATCCTACAAAAGAACTTACATCAACCATTTAACTTAATCCTACAACAAGAAATCATTAATACTAAATGCAAAAATGGAAAGAAATAAAAACTAGAGATGCATGTGAATAGGCAATGAAAAGAAGGAAAGAAAATGATACAAAAGGGCTCTGAGATTCTTGGGATGGCCAAGCCCAAGGAAAATTAGATACCTATGGAGGAGAAAAATATTTAGAAGCTAAACATGACACCAATATTCATTATTTTCACAAACAGAATTATATCCCTACAAGAAAATACAATGGAGCTGCAAGAATACAAGCTCTCTCCACAATAACACTAATGAAAATCTATCCCTAGTGGAAAACTCGACTTGGTACTTATAAAAAATGATTAGGAATCATTCCCCATGAATGGAGGAAGCTTTCCCCACAAAAATTCCTTGATTAATGGATCTAGTCTCGAATACTAGGATTTTGCATTAAATAACAAGGAACACATTCCTAGATTTTATCAATCATTGGAGTTCCACAATTTGTGCCATAATTCCATAATATCTTGTTGAATTATTATTTATTACTGGTCTTCTAGTAGTAGGGAACAAGTCCCTAAATTATCTCCTCCTCCAACTCTTCATAATCTGCCCAATATTCTCATAATATTCCACAAAAAATAAATAATATTAGACACAAAGATTAAATTATATATTAACCTTCCTAATTAA
>APFE030606602.1:42590-63802 GCA_000404065.3 Pinus taeda
AATATATTAAAGTTAAAAATAAATTATCTAATGCAAAAAGAGAGGTTTAATGTGCTGAAGAATGGTCATAGGCCTTAATTTATGTTTTAAATTAGAGGCATGGGCCTTAATTTATGTCTAATTTAGAGGCCCATCATAGACCATAGGTGTGATAACCATCAAGAAGATAACCCAACCCAAATAGTCACAGAGATGAAGTGAAAGTGTCATATTCAAGAGAGACTTGCTACCATAAAAAGATTTATCCCTTTTCCCATTTTCCCCAATCATTGTTGACCAATACCTCTTTATTTTTTAACAAGCTTGAGGAGGATAACATATGCTTGTAGTATACCCTTCGGGTGAATACATTGCTATGTGATGTTTTAACGAGGCTAGCAAAGGTGAAACTCGGTCTTGTCATGATGGACGAGTTTGTCGCTATTTGATGTTTTAACGAGTTTAACGACATTGAGAACTCGGTCCTTTTCATATTTAAAGAGTTTGGAAAGAGACAAAAATAAAACTCCACAAGTTCTTTTTCATAAATTTGTCTCTCAAGTCCGAAAAAACGTGAAATAATACAAGAGAGAACCTATTGACCATGTTTGGTCAACGTATTCCTTTCTTGTAAGTAATCTATCTCAGTCCAGAAAAGGGTTAAACTTATACTGAGTAGATATCGTTTCCAATCCGTTTACGAGTTGAAAATGACAAGTTCTCGACAATCTTTCCATATTTCAAGTGTCTTAAAAGAGCTTAAAGAGGACTCCACTTAGAGGAACGAGTGGTGTCTAGGATAGAAACTAGGTTCAGTGATGTTGGAACTTTCCAAAACATGTTGATTTATGTGAAGAGGCTGGATAATAAGACCACTCATTGCAACTGTTCCTCAAAAAGGGTAAAACAACCAAGTGAAAGCGTATGATCGATCAAGAAGATAGTGACGATGGAAGGAGAAAAACCAAGGCTCATTTGATGAAAGAGTCTAATAAAATGGAAATCACGAGGGTTAAAATGGAGATGGGTTCATTTTTACACAAGATTGAACCATAGGGAACTATGTTTGGATTCTATTTCATGTTTACACAAGCTTGAAATGAAAAAAATATGCTTGGATTTAGTTTACATGCCCCCAACATGATGACTCGATTCTAGGTGCATGCTCCCCAAGCTTCATTTCATTCACCTAAGTAAACTACTTGTGGCTATCAGGTGGATGGAATGAAGGTTCATTTATGAGATCAAGTGAAAGACTCAACTAGGATTTTACGATATCTAATCAAAGACTCGAATTGGACTTTGCTCCAGGGGACCTTGTTTCATTTTTTAATGAGTTTTACAAAAGACAAGGAACTCTGTTCAGATTCCTTGTTTCATTTTTTAACGAGCTTGACACAAGACAAGGAAATATGCTCATAGAACCTATTTCATTTTTTAATGAAATTGACACAGTAAAAGAATTATCCTCATACCCTTTGTTTCATTTTTGAACGAAGTTGACACAAGACCAAGAACTATCCTCATATTCCTTGTTTCATTTTTTAACGAGCTTGATACAAGACAAGGAATTATGCTCTTACCTTTCGTTTCAATTTTTTACGAGATTGACACAAGACTAGGAACTATCCTCATGATTCCTTGATCACAACTTGTAAGATGTCATGACTTCCAAGAGGTTCTAATCAGATGAGAGAACAATGCTTTGGAAGTTAGATACATAGCAAGGAATCCATTAGAGAGATCTTGTTCCAATGCCCCCAGTACATAATTCACAACATCATGGAATTGATCGTCAGTTGATGTAGGCGTGGAATGGGTTGCTACATAATTGAACTGTGGTGGGGAAGATACCATGGGGACAAAAGGACCATTTAAGGAAGATGGTTGACTAGAATCCATATTTGGCCTGAGAAATGAAAGCTGGTCAATGGTAACAATTCTACCTTCATGTGGGAAACACATCACTTGAAAGAGTGTTGAAACAATAACTCCCATGTCATAAACATAGTTGCGCCCAAGAAGTAAATTGTAATATAAAGGGCCTAGGACTACCATCACATTGAGATAAACAATTTTTCCACCCAAAGTAATAGGCAATTGAGGAAGGATCCCTAATGGTTAATTGGTTCCTCTGTTAAAAGCCAACATATTTTGGGTAATAGGCACAAGTGGCAGTGAACCGAGTGCCTGCCAAGAAGTGGAGGAAAGGATACTCACATATGCACCTTCATCTATAATAGTGCCAAATACAATCACATTATAAACCTGTACTATGATCTGGAAAGGAACATAAGAAGGAAGACGACATCCTGTCAGCCGATTCCAATCAAATGAAGTGACTAGACTACTTAGAGGGGGTACTATAAGAACGAGAGAATTACCCCCTTGAGTTATGAGAATGGGAGGATTTTCCTCCTATCTTGATGGAATAGGATGGTTGTCTCCAAGCTCATTGGAATCTGAAGAAATGAAAAGAACCTGAGTGGTATCATACTCACTCTCTACAAAAAAGGTACAATTAACTGAAGGTGAAATTGGGTCAAATGTTTCCTCGATCTATGATTGGTCAAGTATAGACTCATGGGATTCACATTTAGAGAGAGTGGTTTGACAAATGGTTGATTTGGGTCAATCACTTCATCAACTAGTGAAGGATTAAGGGAGAGTCTCCTGTAACCAGATGGAAGTCACTCTGGAGAAGTAGGATGGTTATCCAACACTTTTTGGGCTTCATCCAGATAGGGACAAAGGTGAATGGGGTGATTCCCTTCACATAACCTACAGGGAAACTTAAACTTACCCTTCTTTCCATGAACTTTACTACCACTAGTTGATGGTGTGTCACCAACATGATCTCCTGATGTTGATGACATAGGATGATGTGAATGAGAAGACCATTCTTCTAAGATCTGAGGAATACTATAAAAATTTCGAATAAGATGCTCTCCCATACAAAGTTTGCAAGGATATCGAAGTTTGTGAGGCTTATTGGATGATTTCTCATCAGAAGTTGCATTTGAAGCAACGGTTTCTTGGTTGCCCCCATTCTGAATTTTCTTCTTCTTCTTCTTCTTATCCACTTGGTTACTAGTGCCAATACTTTCACCAGGCGAAGAGGAAGAACGGGAGGAAGAAAAAACTGACGAAGAAGGTAAAGGGTCAACTTTAGGATCAACTGGAGGATGATTTTGTCCAGGTGGATGAATATTCAATTGGGGGGCCAAGAAGGTTGAGAACAACCATACTGGCAAGTCGAGGGTAAATCCCAAATGGGGTAATGTAGTCATATAAGGTGCACTAATATTTCTGAAAGGAGGAAAAGGACTAGGATTCCCATAAAAAAGAATTCCTTAATCGGTGGACTACGGAGTTGTTTCCATATGTCTCAACTTAATATCAACTAAGGAGTGATCTAGAGGATGTTATTCGTGGTCAATTAATTTTATTTTAATCAAAATAACATAAAAAAACAAAAGAGGGATAATCTAGGCAAAAGGATTACTAGGTAACTGTGAACTGCAATATACTGCCTCAACAAACCAAAGACTTAACATACATGAAGGCAATCTCCCTAAATGTTTTGTTTGGTGTATCACAGTGTACAAGGTGTATGACTCGGATACCTATGGATGGACAAAAACCTACTGTAGTCCTCCCAAATATACCTGAAAGTACATGGAGGCACATGAACGGGCTATGATATACTTATGTATGTGGAATGAGGTATCACACTTAGAATGTATCGTAGACAACTAATGACACTTTCTATGTTTTACGACGTTGAAACACGTCTCTAGCCTAGAACCTCTAAATTTTATGCATTAAGTTACAATGCTCCATTAGGTTAATTGAGATAACTTTTAAGTTGATCTTGTTTAGGAGTTTTTCTTTCAGGTTCACTGCATGACGTCTTTGAAATTCCTAGAATGCAAACATGATGAGAAACATTATTTTCATTTTATTTGAACAATGAAAACCTTAACTACAAGGGATAGAGCAATCAAAATATCTAATCAAAGAGCATAGAGCACATCTAATGCAACTTTCCCTATACTATTCCTACAAGCACACACAAACCTCTAAATTCATAATGCAAGTTTTTCTTTTCGTTTCCTTTAATGTTTATATGAACAAAAGGAAACTAAATGCACAGACAATCAATCAAATTTTTTTGCAAGAAATGAAGACTTTACGACACTTCATGTTCAGAAAAGACTAATCGATTATAAGCTAACTTTGACAATGAATTGATAATGATAAAGAAATCATTTAAGAAATGCTAAACAATCAAGGCCAAAGTAGGGCTAGGAGGAGAAATAGAACTTGATTTCAGAACATAAGAAACATTGATCTTTCAGCAAACACAAGCAGAAGCAACTTTGGAAAAATCAAGCCAAAGGTGGGGTTTTTAGCCTAAGAGGTGTCAACGCAGGCTAGAGTGGGAGACAGTGCACTATAGTGCACTGTCTCTAAGCTAGGTTGCTCTGTAGCACACTGTGTCAAGACCAACACTACGCTGGTCCCAAAGAGTAAATCAAGAGACATTCAAGCACAATGTTTTACTAAAAACACTTCAAAAAGACTGAAATAAGGTCAATAAAGTAAAGAAAAGTCCACTAGGGTGTAATATGATGAGAGTAAGACACCAATAATGATAGTTGTTCCCCAGTGTGGTCGCCAATTTGTTATATGGAATTTTCATCTACGTATAAACACATTTTCCCTAGGTGGGTAGCTACACCTAAAACAACAGAAAGAAAGTAGTTTAACCTTTTCCTATAGTAGATAGATGAGATGAAGGAACTTACTTATAGTGTTTCACTTCCTTAATCCCCTTTGAATCGCTCTTGTCACTCCCACTTGAACTAAACCTGCTCAATTGGTACCTATATCAAGAGAAACAAAAACAAGAAACGATCAAAGCATACATGATCTATCTGCTATAAAACAAAGGAATTGAAGACGTTGAAACACATAATCATCACATATATGAACAATCATATGATAAAAGCAATAAGCTCTTTATTAATGTAGAAGGAAGAGTATCACCCAATAGAGTTTGATCCTATGCCACTCCTCCAGCTTCAATCCAACCCTTGCCACATCAAAAGCACGCTACTCCAACATCATAACATTTCTTAGCATAAACTCAATTCTCAAACCAATAGAATTTCCTTACAAACTTCAGATTCTAGCCCCTTGATCACTATGATGAGTGCTCAATTTATAGGAAATGGAGGTGGTTTTGTCATAAATGAGGGTATTGAATGGCCTTCCAAACTTGGATTTAGTTTCCATGGAGCAAGGGATGAGAGGATAGGAGGTTAATGGATCCTTAACCTATCCAATTTCGAGCTCAGAGGAGGAGATAAGAGATGGGATCCTTCTAGAATCATCTAGAATGAAGGAATATTCTCAAAACCCTATGAAACTTTCGCTCAATATCACCCAGCATAGGTCAAAGAGGACCTAAGTGCACTGTATTACAGGCCACAGAGGGCCTGCCTGCTCTGCAGTGGACTGTCTCAAGGCTTGGGCTGCGCTGGTGTCCCAAGGAGGCATTTTAGGAAGGCTTCAGGATAGGAAACTTTCATATAAGGAAGCATTCAATGAGTTGACTTTTATAGGGCATGTAACAACTAAATTAGGGTTTGATGAGCCCTAATAGTACTAATCTAAATGCCAGGAGTGATGTGCCCAAATAGATGTGTAACAACAGAGCATGTGTAGCAACCCCGGTTTCTCAACACCTCTGACCCACTTCATGGGCTCTAACTGTGTCACTTTCGTCTCTTCATAGTAAATTTTTTTCATATACTTACTAGTCACCAAATTTCGGAACCTCTCATGGTCCATGAGGTCCCAATCCTCTGTTTTCAGCACTGAAATGCGCGCTGGTGTGGTGCCTTCAAATTCCACTTGTTTGGGAAACACGGTTGTCAAAACCATAAATTTCCTAGAATTTGGATCCTTCATGACTTTGGTTTTTCCCTTTGGTGGAGATAGGCTCGACCTCTTCAGCATCCAATTCCTCTACACCTTGGTATTCTTCCCCCTCCAAATCGACCACTTTCTCTAGCTGTTCATCTTTATTTTGTTTTTGTTGTACCGTTAGGTTTCTTCCTCGGTGAATGTCTCACCAGTGTTGACTTCTTCTACTTCTCCTTTGTGGTTTATTTCTTTGACCTAGGTGACCTCGGTGTTGTAGGCACAGGGGTTGTAGCTTCCATACTTGCAATCTCCGGACTTGGCGCATCAGAAATGAAAACTTCGAAACTTACGGCTTTGTTAAGCTTTGTAGGAGTCATTCATTCTATTAAAAACTCTTAGGCTTCTGTAGAAAAATTTGCGAATGAGGGGTGTGTCACAAAATCCTCCCAGAATTGACAACTCATAAGCTTCAAACAACAAAGTGCCCATACAACTCTCATAATGCAATGTGTTCTTCGGCAGACCAACATGCTCAATCTATAGAAGGTTTTGAATTCAAATCTAACCGTTCTCCCCAAATTCAGATCATAAATGCATCTTTGGTGGAAAATCTCTAAAGATATTCACAATAAATCGTGCCTACCCACTCCTCTTTACTGATTTTTGGCCATAAAATCATGAATAGTAATTTTGATGGATACTTTTTATCCATCTGCGCGACACTATCCTCCATGGCGCAACACATCTAGCGCAGCATCACCTATCGCACCTCTATTGTCTGCCATGCAGCCTCCATACCACATTTTTCACTTTGTTGTGCAGTGTAGTTTATAGTCCTGCGGTCCCCTACAACTTCTTGGATTACTAAGATTGTCCTACTTCCATACAATCATTGCGTAGGGGAAGGATCCCCTGTTTACAACTTCAGCCTACTTCCATTCACTTTTTCAGGGAATGGTTCTCCATTCAGCTTCGCGAGCTGAACTGCACCACCATCTATCATCTCCTTAATAACATATGGTCCCAACCAGTGCATTTGAAACTTTCCTGGAAATTTCGTTTACTTGCTGTCATATAACAACACTAAATCATGTACCTTGAACATGTGCAGATTAATATGTTGATCATGCCATGCCTTCTCACGTTCCTTTTTCACTTGCTAGTGAAATCCTACAAGAAAGTAGTCTTCTTCTAACTCCATGATCTGCACATCCATTCCTCTAAGGTATCACGATCCTCCATCTCTATTAGTACTCCAATATGTAAACTTGGGACAATATACTCCATGGGCATCATGACTTCAATTCCATAGACCAACCTAAATGGAATTTGACTTGTCAACTTCTTGTAGGTCATTCTATAAGCCCACAAAACAGTAGGTACATGGATGTCCTAGTCATTCCACTACACATTATAGTCCTTCGCTAACGCATGCTCCAAAATCTTGTATTAAAATCTTTCACTGTTCCATTCGCCTATGGGTGATAGGGCGTGCTCTTCTGATGCTACACCTGAAATTCTTCAAGCATCGCGCTGATCGTTTCATTCAAAAAAAACATAACCTTATCACTTATCAAAACATTAGGGCATCTAAACCTCGTTAAGACATATTCAAACAAAAACTTCATTGCAGTGGTTGTTGTACAATCCTTCATTGGTTGTGCTTCCACCCATCTAGTTAAGTACTTTGTTGTAGTAATGATGTATCGTGCACCCATATTCTTACTTCGTGGTTGTATTGGACCTATAAAATCAATGGACCACTTATCAAATACTGGTAATGAAACTTGAGGATTTAAAGGAAATTCGTCCCTTTGTGGAGGTGTCTGTGTCCTTTGTCAAGCATTGCATGCCTTAGAATCCTTGGGTAATGTTGGCCACCATAGCCCAGTTTGTAAAATCTTCTGCATGGTTGCTTCCCCTACATAGTGACCTCCTTCCACTCCTCCATGGGCTTCAACTAGGATACTAGCATGTTCAAACTCTAGAACATACCTTCGTAGTATCTCATTCGTTCCCATGTTATAAAAATGACCCACAATCACTGTAAAATCTACAGCACAAACTATTAACTCCTTTTTCACTTGAGTGGAATAACCTTTCGGAGTTGTTCCCATTGTTAAAAAGTGAATGATATCAGAAAAATGATCATGTGCAATGCGCACTGCAAAGAGTTTTGTGTCTAGTTGTCCTTCCTCCAAACTACTTGGTTCTTCACCTGTTTCAATCCTTGATAGATGGTCTGGGCCTGCATTCAATCTTTCGATCTTCACAATCACTTCAAAATCATACTCCTGGAACAATAGTAACCATCAACATATCTTCCTCCCCCAACATAAGTTTATTGACTAGGTACTTCAGCGCGGAGTGATCTATATACATTTTGAAGTGTCCACCCAACAAATAATGCCTAAACTTTTGCAGTGCGTAGACCATTGCCAACCCTTCGCACTCTGTAGTGGAGTAATTCTTGTCAACTTTGGATAAATTTTTGCTTGCGAAATATATCATATGATTAATCTCTCCTTCACCTGCCTAGGTTAATATCGCTCCTAGCACAATACAAGATGCATCTACATGCACATGGAACTCCTTATTCCAATTTGGAAACACTAAAATAGGTGTTGTCACCATCTTTTCCTTCAAGACATCCAAGTTGCATTGACAATCTTCATCCTAGCAAAACATTACATCTTTCTTTAACAATTTCTCCATCGGTGCGGTTATCTGGGCATATGCCTTGATAAACTTCCTTCAATACCTAGTGTGCCCCAATGTTGCGCGCAGTTGTTTCATATTCCTAGGAGCGTCCAAATTCACAATTATGACAATCTTCGCACAGTCCACCATAAATCCTTGCTTACATACGACATGACCAAGAAAACTCCCAAAGGACATATAGAATATGCATTTCTTCAAGTTCAACGTGATCTAATACCTTTGACAGGTATCCAACACTAGGTGCAGACTTGCAACATGGCACTTCACCAACCCAAACACAGTCCAATCATCAAAATATATCTCCAGGAATTTATGAATAAATTCCTTGAATGTCACGATCACTACCCAGGAAAAGATTGCAGGTGCATTCCTCAATGTGAATGGAATAACTTTATATTGAAAGAAACCGCAATCAGTCATGAAGGTTGTTATGCTTCGATCTACCAACGCGATCTTTATTCGATGATATCCCAAAAGCCCATCAGTAAATGAATATGCCTCCTATCTACCAACATTCTCTAATAATTCATCTGTAAACGATGTTGGAAATGGATCATGCACGCATGCATCATTCAGCTTCCGCAGATCTGCACATATGCATATTTCGCCTTTATGTTTCTTTTCTTGGACCACCATTGGGCTTACCCAATCTAATTCTTCTACTATCTTAGTAATATTTGCATCCAACATCTTATCGAGTTCCTGGCACACCTTCTCTTTATATTTTGGATTGAGCTGATAAGCTTGCTACTTAACAGGATTCACATCTGGTTTCAATGTGATCTTCATAACACCTAAATTTCCAATGATTCCTTTCATATCTAGAAACTTAGTTGGGAATTAATCCTAGTACTTGCACAGTAACTCAGCTACCTTATCAACTGTATCTTCGTCCCAATAATATCCTATCTTCTTGAACATGGGATCTATGTCGAATCTAATGTTTACTTGTCGAGTTTTCAAATGCTCTGATATATCTGGGTTCGCCACCTTTAGTCCTTCGACTTCACGTTGTCCTTCTATTTCTGGAATGGTAGTATTCCATGGATCATCTTCTTCTTCTTCAACAGTCACGTTATAACATTCCAATGCATGGTGTAGCTGTGTACTCTAGTCTGGTAGAGCCCATTATATCTGCTCCTTCGATGTTATGAATAAAGATGCTTTGGTCTCTTGGAGTGCTTCATCAATGCTCTCAAACCCATGCCATGGAGAAGCTCCATCTCTAGATACCAATTCATTGGGATGGTATCTAAGGTATGACAGAAAATATGCACCCATTCTGGTTGTCGTTTTGTTCCCCTGGCCTTAGTGCATTGTGCCAAATGATCATGTGGGTCATCCTTCCCACCATAATTTTATGTTATTTTGGTATTAGCATACCCAAAACTCAACTTCATCATTCTCCTGTATTATTCCCATCCAACAAAGTTCTCTGCATACCCCACCAATGGGTGAGCGTAGTGTGCAACGCCGACTCCAGTGCCTATAATCGATGCTCTTCTGGTACTGCTCATTCAAATTCATCTAAAACAATTTTGCACATCAGGCAAACCATCATAATACGAGAGATTTATTACCTCGATGGAGACACATCACAATGACTTGGTCATCATATTGCAGTAGAACGTAGATACTTCATGCATCCGATTCTACCAATGTTCAAACTCTTCATCTGAATCTGAGGTGCAGGAGCTATCCCTGTTCCACGAAATTTGTCCATCGGTTGTAGGATTGATCCAATTCTCATCTTGTGTTGTTATATTGTATATCTGATCCAGATCATCATCACTTTCTACATAGTCACGAATAGGTTCAGTATAACGTGCACCTTCTGTAGGGTTTAGTGGCACTACAACCTTGAGCTACTTCTTCTCAAAATTCACATTACGCTTCTTCAAGTTGATTACCCTATTCATATCAATAGCCCAGTCAATCCCTAGTAGCGGGGAGTATGGGTTACTTTCATCCACTATTTCAATGACCTCAAAGTCAGCCAGCGCACTTGCAACTTTAATGTCCATCATTACAATATAGAATCGCCCCATAGGAATAATCTTTTGTTGATCATCCATGTGAAACTGAACAAGAGACCACTGCAACACAAGTCTCCCTATCCTTTCCCATGTTTTCTTAGGTAGGAAATTCACATCAAAGCCCAAATCCAAGATTACCTGGTCCATTTTGTATTCTCCTGTCTGCGCAGTTAGCCTCATCTCATGCCGCATTCGTGTGTTATGCTTACTAATCTTTCTTACTATGCATTGTTCAGTACGATTCTTTTCTTCATTAGTGCACTTGCCTATTAGCTCTTGCAACCCTTCTACTGCTTTCTGATTTCACATAAGCTTTATACAAGTCTTTAGGAATGTAGCTAGGATTGAAGGATCTACTTCTTGCATCACACTAATTTCTAGAATTTTCTCATGAATTCGTGAGGTGGAGGCTTCCTCGAAGCTCTTCTTTGCTTCCATGAAAGTCTCTTTAGCGTGATTGAGATCAAAATATAGTTCCTTCTCAGCAACCTTGTGTAACCACCTGTCTTCCTCTCACTACTTACCTTTATTTGCACCAGTCCTCACATCACTTATCAACACAATATTTATGCTATTATCCTCTTCATGGGGCTCAGACCTCATCATTTGAATGTTCTACATAAGCTGCTAGGTTTGCACCTTATTCTCTTGCATATTTTGCATAAGGAATGGGCATTCCTCTATGACATGGTCAAACTATCGACAATACTGACATGATGGATTGTTGGGATTTGCACAATATTACGCAAAGTATCCCGCTTCGCCACACTTATCGCAGATTACCTACCCATGCCCTCGTCCTCGTCCAGTACCTCTTCCTCATACTCGACCTTAGAATCCTCCATGCACTACTCCTGCACCTTGATTTTGAGGCCAGTTCTCTACTTGCATTATGTAGGTAGGGGTTCTATCCATCATCAACTCATAACTATTATAGTGGCATTCATCGTGTCCTACTGACTTATAGAAATTTCAAAACAACTACTAACGGGTCTGTACAAACTTTTGCAGTAAGTGGCAGTTATCAGTAGCATGTTTTCTTATAACCTAACATATATCACACCATAGCGCAACTCCTGTGATCATCCCAATGTTATTTTATGGTTTTAGGGGAACAGGCCCTCCCCTTATAATATATTTCTTGTACACCGGGCAGTGATCCTTGTCATGTCCATGGCTCTCACATTTGAGACACCAAACCTCAGTACACACATCTGTCTGAGATTCCTTTTCTTTCTTCAAGATCTGCAACTCCAAGTGCAGGCTTTCGAGCTATGAATGAATCTATTGCACTCCCAAGTTCATATCTTGTATAGGAGATGCGTCTAGTCTCATCACGATATCCAAGGTTTCTGCTTGCATTGCTACCTTCTACTTTGACAGAGGTATTCTTAAATGTGGCAAGAGCGATGCTATAAACCAGTCGCAATGTTGGGAATATGAAATTATCATATTAGCCTTCCTGATCAGGCACTTCAACCTCTGATAAAAGTCCCAAGGTGTCTCATCTATCTTCTATTGGATTTCCTTAAATTCAATTATTGACTATGACTCTAACTTAGTCTTACTGAACTCCTTGTTCAAAGTTAGTTGGGTATCTGCCAACGTCACATTGGGGTTATCAGTGAAATACTTGATATACCATGTTAATGCACGATCATGTAAGGTTGTAACAACTGATATTTATTAACATTATCATTTGTAATCTCTTTTGTTATCCAAAAAGATCCTACGACAAACCAAAATTGTTCTGGATCTTCGCTCCATGTTCCCTTAAAAATCAACATCTTCATCGCGTTTTCCATGTTGAATGGTGGAAATGGAGGTGGAGGGGGTGAAGGCATAGGTGTATGAGGAGGAATTGGGGGTGGATGTGGAGTGGATGGATAAGGTATCCTTGGAATACCCTGCGTAATTAACTGAACTGCACTTCACGACATAGTCATCACTATCTCTTCGTCATTGCTTGAAGGGGGTTCAATGAGCGGATTGTATTTTGGGCTAGATCCTCTGTTTCTTTTAAAGAATCTCCCACTTTGCGTAGCCCCAAACATAAAGGTAATTACATAAACCCTCTTTTCACATAACAACATTTTAATCCAAGTCTTCAATGATTTCAAATACCTAGCTCACATTCCTTTAAAGATCCTTCGTTCCACTTTGCTATAGCTGATATTTCTATCAATCGTGAAATAAGTCACAGAACTTCCCAATGTGTGATCAATCCAGTGCTCCACATCCCACATGATATTTCTTTATGATGCCTCCAAATGTCGCACCAGTTCAAGAGTCCACACTATAGGGCCTTTGAGCCTCCACATCCCTTAACTATCGACAAATTTAGACAACCAATCATATAGTTCTTCAGGGAAGAAAATGAAGAACGCATCAGTCTCGTCTATGTACAAAAATATCTACAACCACTGCTCCTTAGATAATCTAGGGCTCCTATTCTTCTGAGCTGCGAATGCGTGCAATTTTCGATCAATCCACTTATCAAGATATTTATTTGTAGGAAACCATTGATCACACATCTCTCAAGTAGATCCCAATCCCAACAACTGAACCATTTGTTGGCTTAATAGGGCCTGACCCAGGTTCAGAGTTGTTTGTGCAACCAGCAAAACCCTTTCAGCAACAACCTTCATGGCATAGGTTGCAGTCTCACCCAAAGCAGTGTTGGGGGATGCTAGAATGAGGTTTCTGAATCTAGAGATAGTGTGATAAGCGATTTCAAGCTTTGGTGGCTCAAATTTGCCTTTGTGCAGATTGGTATCCTTCTAGGGCTTGTTGTTGTAACTCAGGTAAAATGGCTTCTAAACCTCCATGAAGTTCTACGATCAGTCTTTACAGACTCTAAATAGGAAAATTATCCACTTTCACGCATTAATCAATAACCCTAGATCTATTTTCGCGTAGATCTATCCAATTCATCATAAACATAACACAAATAACCCTTAACTTCGTGAATTTAGATAATTACTTAGGATATGCATAAATATGATAGATTCACTATATTCGTGCAGCATTATACATTTTTCCATAGAAAAATATTATAAAGCGACAGATCATAACATAAATAGAATAGACAATAATAATCAGATGCAGAGTATTTCTTCATAATAAGTTTTTATTAAGTTTCAACATTCAAAATACAGACTCCTTTTCCCTACGCACTCAGCAACAAGGGCCTGTGCACTCAGCTGCGGACTTACCAAGTCATCCTGTGCACTCATCTATAGGATCCTTCCCCTTTCACCTAAGTACAGGAAGCAGAGCCTTCCTGCCTTAGCACTTGCCTAAAACAAATCTCTATTTAAACTTCCAGTTATCAACTACTATTAGTTACCTTCACTATGACTCAAATATATAGCATTTCAAATGCAATACCATGGTTTGCGGACCGTGAGTGAGTCTTAGAACTGACCTATTTACTTATGCAAACAAGGGGCTAAAACCCTTTGACTCTTATCTAGCTATGCATTCTGCATACCCATTTCACGGAGAATTTACATATTTTTACAAAACTCTTACAAAAATTGGGTTAACTAACCCCAAAACTGACCCTGGGGACCCTATCCCAACATAGTTCCTGTCAATTTATTACAAGATAATTTCATATTCTCTGGCTTTAGTTCCTGGTGTATATCCTTTTCTTTTTATGTTTCTTGTTCCTTTTCATCCCCCTCTTCATTATTTATGTAAAATAAATTTTTTATCATCGCACTTATGACCTTTAGTGTATTTTCTATCACAATTGTAACAAAGCCTACTTGATTTTTTTTCCTTTAATTGTTGTGGTGTAAAACTTGTAGGTTGTGGAAGGATAGGAGCAAAAACATTTCCATATTTATAGTTGTGAGTGCTAGACTTCCTTATTTCCATAATTTTTCTTTCAAATTTTCATGCCACCCTAAATGCCTTCTCTAATGAATCAGGTTCCCAAAGGTAGACCTCATGTTGGATGTTATCCTTTAAAGTCCCTATGAAGACAACAATTCTATGATCTTATGGAATATCAGTTATACTAATATTCAATTGTTGGAAGTCCTCAATGTGCTCCACCATTCAACTGTTTTGTTTTATATTTATCAATTAGCTAAAGAAGGTGTTGTTATTTGTATCCTTATAATGTGTTATCATTTCCTCCATGAAAATTAAGCAAGTGAAAAGTGGTTTACGAGGAAAATTCCATCGATATCATACAAATTGATTGGGTTCTACATATAAACATGCAATGCGCACCTTTTGTGTGTGTTTCACATCATGGAGATTAAAATATTTCTCCATCTATAGTATCCATGTTACTGAATCCTTGCCATCAAACTTCCTCATATCAATATTTGGAATGTCTTGTGTCTTAAACCCAATATTGGAGTCTCTAAAATCATAAGTCATATTCCTTTTGTCCTCATCATGTTTTTCATGGATTAACTTGTCACCACTAGGAAGTCTTTCTTGTACCAACTTTGTCAACCCTTCCAACTTGACATTCATTGTACCCATGCATACTTTAAAAACTCCCATGTATTATTTTAAACCATCCTTTAAACCTTCCATGTTTGATATTAAACTATCCAATTCATTTTTGGTTGATCTTTGTGAGAGTGAAATTTGTTGCACTTGGTCTCGTAATTTTGATATATCACGTTGCATTTCTTCCTCTTCTTCATGTGTCATATTAGACCTTTCTAGTTGCTTACTAGGAGTATCCACTTTTTTTTTGTGAGGCATATTGGAAACAAGTAATGATATCTATGCTTTATTATGTCATTTGGATCACTTCAAAATGAATTTTGAGACAAAATTTATGCAAATTTAAAAAATACGCACCTTTTTCTTTCTTTTTGGATCTCAATATTGAAAGTATTATATCTCTGTAATTTCTAATCTCCAAAGTCTGAAATTTAGTCTTGTGGTAGCAATACAAATCTTCTTTCCAATGCCCCAATTCAGAGCAATATTGGATTCCTCAAGATAAATTTATACAAAATCTACCACGATATCCAGATTATGGATTGGTTCAGTAGACTGAATTTGTATAGAATGGAACGTGTTAGTATTTCAACCTTTGGTCCTAAAATTGATACACAAGAAACTAAATCAATGCAATTTCATTCGCTTTTTACAGAATTCAAATATGATGCCTGAAACATGATCTATGATGATTTTACCTAGGTCGCTTGTTTGAGACTTAATTATGGATCATGCAAAAACCCTAACTGCTTCGAACAATATGTCTGAAAATATAGCGAACCAAGATCTAAAATTTCTTCAATAATTTAACAAATATTTTAGCTCCATGTGGTCTAAATTTAAGCTTCTGAAGCTTCGTTGAAAAAATGTTATAGTGACAATTCGGAGATGACCTGTTTGAAACAGTGAAACTATAGAATCCAAAGCTTTGATACCAAATGTTATGCAACAATATCACAAAATAAAAGCAAATATAGATAAATGACTTGAAACATAGACTATTCTAGGGGGAAACCTCCTTTACATCACATAAATGAACAATTCTTGGATGGTACAAATGATAATACCTCCTTGGTATATATAAGAGTGTAAGGGGTCACAGTATAATCAGAGCCTACATAACAATAACAATGTATGGGGCACAACAATAATAATATGGGTGCTACATGGGCACAATAATAACAATAAGGGGCTACACTATTATTATAGGGACCCAATCTCTCTCTCTCTCTCTCTCTCTCTCTCTCTATATCTATATATAATATATGTATATATATATATATATATATATATATTTGCAAGGAACCATGTCCCTCACCCACTTTTCTCTATTCTTGGGAATGAATCTAAGGTAAATTAGATTCTTCAAATGCTTAAGACCTTGTAAAAAAAATAATGATATTCAACAATATTAGCTCATTAAGGGTTATATTTCACAATGTAGGATTTGAAATCAGGTGGGGAGGATAACAATTTCCTCTCGACCACTTGGACAACAACCCCCTTCATGATCTCTCACTCTACATACATACATACATACATACTTATAGTGTGGCATGCATAAGTTATGAACTATTACAACTATTATGATATGCCTCTTATCATTATTGGTTCCTAAAACAAAAGAAATGATATCTCCAAATTCACATCTGTAGTCATCCAATTACATAAAGTGTAAATATAAAATATTCATCCTTAAAATATCCATTAACATTATTTAAATTGCATTAATTTACATAAAAGAATGCTCTAAGATCTATATTCACACATTTAAAAACTTTTATCAATGCATGCATTCTCAATAGACATGTGTTTAGTGCATGGTTCAAAGTTGGATTTTAATATTTCTAATGGGTTTTTCATATCAAGCTCAGAAAAAAAAATTGGATGCAATGCACTTGATCAAACTAAGAGCATCACTAACCCTCCACATGGATATGGTCCCTAATTCAACCATCATGAGTAATAATCACAATACAATTTGCAAAATCATATACTAAATTGGATGCTAATAGCATGCCCATCAATATTAATGAGCGAATAACATTTACACCTCTACATTTAGTTTATATTTGATTCAAATTTTGACCTATGATATTAGTTTCTAATTGAGGAGGGAAATGAGGTTTTGGTTCACAATTCTATATGGACTACATAGAAAAATGAGGGCAAACCCTTAGGATTTTCATCATAGCTCAAAAACATCTAATGAATGATTGGTTTGCCCCAAGTGTGTGTGCACATACAAATTGAAAGGTCAAGTATATATATTGCTTCATATATCTCAATGTTCAAGCTTTATAGGATTTCTTTTATTGATAAGCTACAAACCCAAATTTTCCAAACTATAACTTTTGAGACTATATAACTCAATGTACACAACCATAACAAGAAATGATATAATGATGAAAGCATGAAGATGGGTTACGTTTTTGGGCCAAACGTGACAATGAAATTTCAAGTTTTTCCTCTTTTATTGAAATGAAGCCCTCAAAATTCATATAAGCAATATGCATTTTGATTCAGAGTAAAAATAGAAATTGTGGAGAATTATGTTAGTGTCCTGATGATATTTTTTGAAAAAAATACTTAGTGTCATATAATATGTCAATTTTCCATTAAATTAAATGCTTGTCCTTGCAAATTTTCACACATCTTAAGAGGTATGTGTGTGTTCACGTAGCATAACTTAGTAAAAAATGTGTGATTCAAAAAATATATATATAATATATAATATACTGTTCATTAATTATTATATATAAATATAAATATATATATAAGCTCATGATGAGTCTACATAGGGAACAATCTAACTTATTTCTTATTTCCATTAATTATTTTTTTATGCAACAATATCTTTTTTTTATTATTTTTTGGAGTTGGCCGAAGTAATATTTCAATTGCATTCTGCAGACACCTGTGTTCACGAAAGGTTATTTTCAAATAATTAAATAAATTGAAAAACCAAAAGTTCCCTTTCGAAGAGGATGCATAAATGAAGATAGTGGTATTTTTTGAATTTTTTTCATTATGTATATTTTATGATATTGATTTTTTATTCAACCTCTTTAAAATAGTTCAAAAAAAATTCAAGCATTATGTTTAAAAGAAATTAAATGAAAAATATCATATGAATTCGAAAATGTTAAACTCATATGCCATTGGATAGAGGATTCCTTCATGAATCCAATGTGATCAACTCCAACACTTAAGGGAAAAATTAGCCCTAATTCCGCTAGGTTACAAAATGGTGTTGCAAGAAATTTTGCAGAAAGGGTGCTAAAATTGTGGATTTTAGGACTTAAGAGGCTCGATCAAGTGCTTAAAACACTCGATCAAGCCGTTGATTTTGAAATTCAAATATCTTGTTTGAGGGTTTAAGAAACACTTGATTGAACCCTTAACGTGGTTAAATAAAGACTCAATCTAGCTTCAAAGCTCAATCTAGCCTCTAGCACAACCTAGCTTTAAGGTTAAGTCTACCTTTAAGGCTTGATCGAGCCACTTTTTTTAATTTTATGCCTAGGTTGTATTAGTAGGAAATTTCAAAAAGATTGCTCAATCGAGCATATTCCTTGATGGAGCCACTGGCTTGATTGAGCTCCTAGATAACCTCGGGATAAATTTTTTAATCCCTCAAATAACTCAATCAAGCGCTTAAAAAAGGCTCGATCAAGCCATCATGTTTTCCACCCAAACATGCCCTATCTTGCCAAAAAGTGTAGCCCAAATCCATGCGTTCACCCATAATAATTCAATTGCAGCTTTGCTTCTACACATCATCTATTTCTAAATGATGAGATTGAGAGACTAGAAAAAGGTTTAGGCCTAGATTTAGAAAGTAGGATATCAAACGGTAACATGTGAGGAAATGAAGGTAAGGAATAATCAATGTGTATACCTAGCTACAAACCAACATAGTTAATCATTAGATAGTGGGAATAGTGACACATGTTTCTTCAAATTTTGATGATCTTGTATTGTCCATATCTCATGGGCTTTGTGAAATAGGTGTTGGATCCTTACACGATCGACTTCAATTAGCAATATGTGACCACATGCATATGTCCATGGTTAAATACCTCAAGTTTTAGCCAATTTCACTAACAAAATAGTGGGAATAGTGACACATGTTTCTTCAAATTTTGATGATCTTGCATTGTCCATATCTCATGGGCTTTGTGAAATAGGTATTAGATCCTTACACGATCGACTTCAATTATCAAGATGTGACCAAATGGATATGTCCATGGTTAAATACCTCCAATGTTAACCAATTTCACCTAACAAAATATAATGTAATCTTGGATATCCCACAATGTTTTTCCCTCTCTTGAACATGCATGAATCTCATGTAATTATTATGGGGGGCTTAAATCACACCATATAACTCAACTTCCAAAATAAGGTGAGGGTAGAAAGAAAATTGATACCACTATAACCATAAGCATTCATGCAAACAATGTATGGTTATGAAAATAGTTAAGCTCCCAAATACCATTACAAAGACCAAAAATATCTTACCTAGACTGCTTGAGTGAAGGATTGAATTTACCAACTAAGATGAGGTATTCTCCATGATACTTGGTGCAAAAACCTCGATGTCCTTAATCAATGATTTCTAATTTTCAATGGGTTAGCATCCATGTAATAAATTCCATGTCTAGTATTAAAGAGACATTAGATAATTATTCATCGTTATCCTCAAGAAAACATAGCTTGATCCATTCAATAATGGAGCTTTATTTGTGAAAGGGTCTTCAAGACTAGCCATGTCTACTTTTGATATCTTCCTTCTAGTGGTTAAACTACTTCTGAAGGAACCTTTTTTGATGCCAATTGTTGAATTCATTGTTATACTAAGAGTTGGGGGGGAGTGTTGAATTCTCATAAGACAACATTTATTATTTAAAATTTCATGAGTCATAAGAAAAAAATATCATATGTAGAATATAGAACACAAGGTATAAGTGAAAATTTCATTATAATAGTTCTTTATAGGAACCAACCTACTAGAGACACAAATATTCACTGCTAAAAATATTCATAGGAGCCAACCTACTTCACCGAGTCTTCTTGATATTTCTACTTTCACTAGGTTGGCTAGCTACTTTTTCCTTCACTAGGTATTTTTGTTCCTTTTGCTTTCACCAATTCTACTTCTCCCAAAACTCATTGTTTTCTTCATCTTCCCAAGAACGAATTTTTACAACATTCCATATACCCAATTTTACCAATATGATTCACAAATTTTAACTAAGATATTTATGATGTCTCCTTGGATCTCTAAAACTTTCATATCCTAAAAATTCCAAAAAAGGAAGTTACAACAAAAATTCCATGCTAACTTTCTTGAGATTGATTTCAAGATCATTAAGAAATCCTAAATTCCACAAGGAATATGTCGAAAGTATATAGAAAACAAGTCTGAAATTTTCACCTACGGTACTGATATATGTCTTTACAGCCTTTAAAAGCTTCATAGCCTAAAACATCTCAAAAAATAAGTTATAGTGGAAATATCAAACTAACCTGTTTGACATTGATTTCGGGACTATTTGGAAACCCTAGATTCCATGGGGCATATCTATGAATTTATAGCAAACAAAAGTATGAATTTCTTACCATAAGTAACTAGATATATTGCCTCTATATCCTCCCAATTTTACAATCTAAAACATCTCAAATGAAATAATATAATGAAAATTTAATGTTGACTAGTTTGAAGCAAATTTTACGAACATTTAAGAACCTTGACTTTGTCAAAGAATACGACATGTATATTTCCACAGTTAGTAACATAATATTGTTGAGAACTTTTGAAACCTGTGTACTTTGTTTGAAGAGCCCGATGTTTCGGGTAAACACTTCACCCATCTTCAGGGGCAATAAGCTTAATTGATGATAGGAAGAGTGCTTGACAAAAATATATAGAGAATGGGAAAAAAATAGCCATTGGAGAATAAAGGGAAGAAAGAAAATTAACTACTTAAAAATTTGAAATTAAATTAAAATTAAATAATTTAATATGATAATTATTGGAGTTATCCAAGGTTTGTTAATTAT
>APFE030606602.1:64191-103457 GCA_000404065.3 Pinus taeda
GTTAAGAAATGAAATATAATTTAAATTATTAAATACTTTAATTTTATTTGTTATATATCAAAGATGGTAAACTGGAAAGGGGAATTTTTTTTAATAAGTAAATGCATTAAATTAATTAAATATTATAATGAAGAATGACTATGTAAAGAAAAAAGTAATCAAAGAAATAATTCTTATTTCTATAAGGAAGGGGAAGGATTGATATAAAAGTGAAAAATAGAGGGAAGAAGGGATTGGGAAGAGTTACCATTTAAATTAGAGGAAAATGGTTTAGATGATAAAAATGAATGATGTGATTTCAGGAATGGCTTAATTGGTGTTGATCATCTTGATTAAAATTGTTTAAATTTTTTATCACATAATAGAATATAAATTTATAGTAAAATGGCTCAATTGGTGTTCATCATCTCGATTAAAATTATTTAAAAATTTTACCACATAATAGAATACAAATTTATAGTAAAATTTTCAAGTTGACCCATGTGAAGCACATTTCAAGAACATTCAAGAACCATAATTTCCTCAGAGCATATCTCCAATAGTATAGCGAACCAATGCATGAAAGTTTTACCACATGGACAAAAATATCTTTTTCCTATATCTTCAATGTTTCGCAACTTGGAAAATCATATAAGAAAAATTATAGTGATCATGTGAAGATGACTTGTTCACTCCTCAAATCACATTTTTTCTCCTCCTTTAAAACCCCAAGAGGATTTCCCGACCTCTTTTCTGCAGCTTAGATCTCTTGTTTCATGGATGACATTCAAATTGATTCTTTTTTCCCTCATTTATAATGTTTCTATGTTCACTTATGGGGCCAACTTGTAAAACAAGTTAGGTTGTGTTAATTTTTCTTATGGCTATATTTTTCTTTGCTTTAGATAATTTCATTTCATTATTTACATATTCAATTCACCCCATAGCATCAAAACAATATTCAACAACATATGCAACTATATAGAAGATCAATATCATCATCAATACATAAAAATTTAAAGTAAGAATAGAAGAAAAACATTCACACGTATAGACACCAGGATTGATCAGAGACTAAGGAAACAACCCACAAGGTCGAAAACTCTTTCATATTCTTCTTCCTATTAGATTATCATTTAATGTTTCAACAAAGAGAGAGTACAATGATCCATATATTCAACCACAAAACTATCAAGAAAAATTAGTGAAAAAAACATCCAAGAGATGAACCCAATAATGATAATAATAAAAACTCTGATTAAAATGCTTATGGTCAACTGTCAATGTCTATGGTCAACTGAAAAATAAAACCCTAGTTTCGAACCACATGTAGAGAGTGTATGTGTGTGTGGTTGAAACCCTCCAAACGCATTAATGAGCCTATGTTCCTACAATTGCAACCAAAACATTCTTGTGTCATCCCTGCGAATGGACACTAAAACCCTATATCTCACATGCGAGCTTCAAACCCTACAATTTCAGACCTGTACAAACCAATCTCCATGAAACACATCAAACTTATGTTAGCCAAACCAAAGAAAGAAGAATGATCGTGATGATATCTAAATGAGGATCACTTGACTTGCATTTATAGTCATCCAAGGGTGTTTGATTTCTCTTTTGGGTTGACCTATCCTTTTATGCACATGTTCTTCAAAAATAAACTTTTCTTTGTCCAAATTGAGCACATCAATAGTCAAAATTTGTCCTCTCAAAAAGAGAAATCTAGTTCCATGGTTGGAATTTATTATTGAGATGCCAAAAATTAACACTCCCTCTCATCTAGGGAGAAATTCTAATCCTATCAGCATATCATGTCTCCTCTTAAGTATCTTGGCATCAAATGTCATCATTACTCATCTTGGTTCATCTCTAGTTATCCCTACTCATATCTTGCTTGTCTCTGCTCATATGTTGAACAATCTAGAATATAAAAGAAGAAGAATTTGACATCAGAGGGGAGCTCAATATTTACCCTCTATCCATTGGGGAGCCACTTATACCACCTAAAATCATTGCCAGCAGGAAGCCAATGTTGCTACTCGGTAATATATATTAGCAGGGAACCAATGCTACAACCTTGGAAACTTTGCCAACAAAGATCCAATGATACAACTTGGGAAACTCTGTTAGTGGGGAGCCAATTCTACAATTAGGGAATCCGTAGATAATAGGATTTATGCCACTTACCTTATGAGGCAAGGATCACTCCTATCCCATTTCCTGATGATAATAAGAGGGATACCTCTTACCAAATGATAAGAATCACACTTATCCTATTATATATTGATCTTCCCAACATGACCCTAAAGAGCTAGCGATAGAACACCTACATCTTCAGCTTGAGAGGGATGAAACTTACTATAAATAGTAAGGATCACACGTAACTTGAGTAGCCAACACCCATTGGCCATATGGGTGGTAAAGATGGATGTCAACTAGGGTATACTCTACATATACCAAGATAGGGGAGCAACAAATTTCACCCTGTGGGTAACATATAGGGGCAATACCCTATTGTCTAGAGATCCCTCAACCCTAGGAGCCCTACATCTCAATTCCTCACCCTAGGAGCTCAGACAAGGGGGAAGAGTTGGCTTAATGTCCTCGATCATCCCATACCCTTACTTCGAAGGGTCACATTCATCAATCCATGTTTCTCTATATAGATTAGAAACATATCAACATGCTCACATCTGGTACCAACTTAACCGACTCACTAAATAGTTGCCTTAAAAATCACTAAGAGAAACAATCCTCTATTTTCCTATTCATGCAGGGAATCAAAATAAAATAGTATGTTAGCGAAAATATATATCACAAAGAATACGTTATTCATTCACCTTCTCAAGGAGGAAACAACTACAAGTCTAGTATTTTCTCATACAACATCATCGTCTCAATCTATAAAGGTATATCTATCCCAGCTACATACAAGATTCTCTTCCAATTGAATTCCACTCTTATTATCACAATATATGATTTTCATATCAAAGGCGTGCTTAAAAAACTCTCCAAAGAGCTTCCTTAACAAAAATGCACCTTAGGTATCCATGTTAGCAACAACGTACTAAAGCTCGACCATTCTTAAAGCTACGGACTTCTATTTCTTATCCATCCATGATATCATTATAGATCCCAATCAACACTTAGATGTGCTCTTTCTGTTTCCAACATAGTCATCACTATATCCATGCAGACTCATTTCTTCGGAAGTATATCTTACAATCTTTCATCTCAATCTTAGAGGCAAGCTCTTTCTTACACTCAATTATAAGAGGCTCACTACCTTTCAAGAATAGATGATCAATAGATAAAATCAAAATAAAAGGCATACCTTGGGCCAATATAGAGGATCATATTGAAATTGCTTCCAGGTTTCACCATGTGACTATCAATGTGGACATGCTAGGCTCATGGAGCTTGCTTCAAACCATAAAATGATTTTTTCTCATAGAACTCTCCATCATCTACTCCAGAGCTTGTAGGTCTATTATATTCCTAGCACACCCCTTTAGCTTTTTGTGTCATATAAGCTCAAAAAACCCATAGGCCTTCTTCCATATAGTTGGGATTCGTGTAACTACATCCTTAAGCCTTTCTCCTAGAGGTTAGGGCTTGGACAAGGAGAAACCTTCTCTTGCTCAAATTAGAACTTGCCAAAACTTCTTCAACAAAATCAGATATTTATTCATGACTACAATCCTTCAACAGACAACTGTCTTCTTTTCATAATTATAGGTGATGGAATCTGATCAAGAGTTTCTCCCTCTGAATGAGAATCCTCTTCAATCATAATCGTTTATGACATCAAATTTCTATCATAATATTTACATGCTACAACAAAAATTTTAGATCATGAAATCAAACCATATCAGATTCTTAGACATATATGCATCATAGTCATAGCATATTAGAATTATCTACTTCATCATAACACATGAACATGACATCAAATTTTCATCAAGGGTTAGAGTCATATGATTATGGAAGTTGATAGGTGTATCATCATACTTCGAGGATAATAATGCCTACATTATTTCTTTTACATTTATTCAATTATCAAGTCAAGTGATTCAATTTTACCATATTGTCAAAATGATTAAGTCAAGGTCAACAAGGATATTCTGAGCAACAATCTTAATATTACACTTTTATCATCAATGCTTATCACAAGCAATATCAAGTAATAATATATCATAAACAATGCATCTAGAAAACTCATCATGTCAAAAATGTAAAATAATTGTCAAATATCAAGCGCACTAATGTATCACATGTACCATAAATCAAACTTACTTTCATATGTACGTGTGATACATTTATGAAGGTGATGTTCTTGTCATACCTCAGGGATTACCTTTCCATCCAATTTCCAACTTACATACCATGTATTATTTATATGCCTTTGCAACTTGTAGCACTTATTTGTCAACTTTTCACTGGCTCTCCTCCTCCTACACTAGCTCTCTTTTCTTGCACATTAGATTATAATCAAAAATGATTTTCTTTTCACATCTCATATAGAGGTTAGAAGTATACATATACTCAAATATTCATGCAGGAAGCAATAATCAAATCAACAAGAATAGTGTCATAAACAAATAACATAAATCTAAAAGGTACTTATCTTTAATGAGAGGTGATCATATTCCTCTTAAACCAACCTTGCCTTCAATATTTTCATCTACTCCATGAGCAACTAGGCCTAATTCAGACTAGCCCAACTAAGGTTACACTAAATCCGACACAAGTACTAAAACAACTTCTCATTGATCATGTTGCAAAGCTCAAGCCATTATCTTATTTGAGGGTTTTTTCCAAACCCTAATCCTTTAATAACCAAATTACCTATGGTTTCCTTCAAAACCTAGCATTATTTTAGGTCTCTTCTATCTTCTCTTTCTTCCATTAAAGGTGTCTTCTTAGGGGTGATATTAATGACTTTTCTTCAGCCCAACTCTGATACCATGTTAATTTTTCTTAGGCCTATATTTTTCTTTGCTTTAGATAATTGCATTTTATTTTTTACATATTGAATTCACCCGGTAACATCATAACATTATTCAACAACATATGCAACTATATAGAAAGAAAAATGTCATCATCAATGCAGTGGAACATAAAGAAATAATAGAAGAAAATCATTCACACATAGAGACACCAGGACTGGTCGAAAACCAAAGAAAAAACCCACAAGGGGGAAAACCATTTTAAATTCTTCTTCTTCTTATATTTTCATTGAATGTTTTAATAAAGAGAGAGTAAAATGATCCATATCTTCAACCAAAAAACTATCAAGTAAAATAAACTAAACAACATACAAGAGATGACCCAACAATGCTAATAACCAAAACCCTGATTCAGAATCATGTGGTCAGTTATCACTATCTACGGTCAACTAGTTTCCATCCACACACACAGAGTGTAAATGTGTGTAGCTAAAACCCTCCCACAACACTCATGATCATGTGTGCCTATGGTTGCAACTGAAAATTGTACATGTCATCCCTATGGCTAGAAACCAAAATCCTAGATCTCACATGTGATCTTCAAACCCTGCAATTTTAGACTTGTACTAACCAATCTCTATGAACCACCTCAAACCTGTGTGTGAAAAACTAAATAAATAAGAAGGATCATGATGATATCCAAATGAGGGTCACTTGACTTGTACTTATAGCCATCTAAGGGTTTCCAATTTCTCTTTGCGTCGACCTGTCCTTTTGTGCACATGTGGGATTTTCTTCAAAATTACACTTTCCCTTGTCCAAACTGAGCAATTCAATAGTCAAAATTTGTCCTCTTAGAAAGAGAATTCTAGTCCCATGGTTTGAATTTTTCACTGACATGCCAAAACTTAATAAGTTGACATATTTTCTTGTTGGATCAACCTATTAGACATTCATATCTCCTCTTTCCTATGTAGTTAGAGGGTGTACCATATATGATTGGAAAGCTATCAAATAAAAATATTCAAGAATATATATTATGCTCCCATTTGAACTAGGTATTTGGAGTAAAAGGGCCTTAAAAGGTAGGGTATCCAAATTTTGCATTAAAATCCCAAAAAAAATATTTCCAAAAATTTTCATCTTGTAATCTTTATCTTGGATATTTGTAGTCTCCCACTATCTTTTACATCAATTACAACAATATTTCCAACATAATTTTTTCGAGACACTTTGCTAGGAAATAGTTGTTGAGCTATTCAAGTTTATTACCATTCCTAAATACTTGAAAGAGGTCCAATTTTCTTGGTGAGAACATGAGCATTATGGAAATTAAATAAAGCATGTGCTAGCCCACATTGCACCCAAATATTTATCATTGTTTTTATTGAATTTACATCTTGAAGAATCCAAGAACAAGCCTAAAATTATTTTCAACCTTCTTTCCATTATAGTGGAAGCCCCTCTTATAAGTATAGTGTTAGCTACATATTATGAATGGTTTATACTTTTTTCCCCTAAAAATATTTATCTAAAGAGTATTTCTAGATTTCCTCTTAACGTTTTTTAGATAAGAGATTTGAACATTATATATTTTATATAAGGTGAGATATATAACAACCTTTTCTAAGTCCCATAATCCCTTTAAAGAAGCATGCTAATCTTCCATTAACTAATGATGCTATCGAGGAAGTGTCAATGCAAGAGAAAACCCACCATATAAAATATGAACTAAAGCCAAAATTACAAAGAACATCAAGGAGATAAAAATGTTTAACTCTATTAAATTCATTGGCCATGTCTAACTTGATTTTCACACTTTTAAATTCGTTGGTTTTGCTGGTGTGTATTACTTCCCAAACTAGAGTTATTTTTTTAATAATGATCCTTCCTTCCATGAATACCCCTTGGTTTTTGGAAATTATTTTTTGGATTTTCTTTAACCTAGTTTTATTTTTTTATAGAATTTTGTATGAAGAATTACAGAGGGAAATGTGATGAAATATAGATGGATGTCAGAGGGGTTGTAATAATGAGTATTTGGCACATACATGTGAGTATGGGTGTTGAGATTCACCTTGTTGCACACAAACTGAGATTCACCTTATAAGTATAGTGTTAGCTACATATTATGAATGGTTTATACCTTTTTCCCCTAAAAATATTTATCTAAAGAGTATTTCTAGATTTCCTCTTAACGTTTTTTAGATAAGAGATTTGAACATTATATATTTTATATAAGGTGAGATATATAACAACCTTTTCTAAGTCCCATAATCCCTTTAAAGAAGCATGCTAATCTTCCATTGACTAATGATGCTATTGAGGAAGTGTCAATGCAAGAGAAAACCCACCATATAAAATATGAGCCAAAATTACGAAGAACATCAAGGAGATAAAAATGTTTAACTCTATTAAATTCATTGGCCATGTCTAACTTGATTTTCACACTTTTAAATTTGTTGGTTTTGCTGGTGTGTATTACTTCCCAAACTGGAGTTATTTTTTTCATAATGTTCCTTCCTTCCATGAATACCCCTTGGTTTTTGGAAATTATTTTTTGGATTTTCTTTAACCTATTTTTATTTTTTTGATAGAATTTTGTATGAAGAATTACAGAGGGAAATGTGATGAGATATAGATTGGTGTGACGGGTTAGATTCTTTCAAATGAGAGAAAAAATGTGGAATTTGTGCTAGCCCCATTTTTCTAATATTTTGAAGAGATTGTGAGATTCTTTTGAGATCAATTTTGATGAGATTCTAGAATACTTAGTAAAATTGTATTGTAAATCTGTCTTGTCTAAGGGCCTTTATAGATTCAATCCCCATATCACTTGGATGACCCATTCTTCTATTATCACTTTTTGTTAGTTGAACACTTTCCTCCACAAATATTAGAGAATGGATGTTTCAAATCATTTCATTTGTTGTTTTAGGATTTTCTCTTTGAACTTTTGGGCAAAGGCCCTCAAAATTCTGTTTGGTTGTCTCCTTCGTCTCTTGGCTATTCTTTAGCACCATGTCATCCTCATTTCTGATTTTGTTTACATTATTTATTTAGATCCTATCAGTTTATTTCTTCTAGAGTGTAAGTTATTTCTATCCCCCAATATAAGTCACAAGTTATGCAACTTGAGCCTCCATATCTCCTCTTGTTTGAGGGGTTAATAATATTTTTGAAAATTTCTGACTTCTTCTGACATAAGTTCCTTAGTTATGCTCTCATGTTCCATATGTCCTTGAATTTTATTCGATATGTATCTTCAACTCTTCCCTTTACTTTTTTGGTGATTAATATTTTATGTTGGCTCTTCCTTCAATGTCAATCAGATAGATTTGAGTTTCTACTCTCAAAGAACATTTGGTGGGATTGTGACCCATTTATTCCATTCTTGGGAGATCAAGTCCATTATCTTATTTTTATAAATGATGCAGATTTAACATAAAAGGAAATGAGCCGTAGCTTGGAATTTCTTCAATAGAAAGCACTAGGATCCAATGATCTAAAGCTACCCAAGAAATAATTTCAGAAGTTGTAGAGTGTTTTGAGAAAAGGCCACTTTGTATGAGAAAGAAAGCTAAATGAGAAACTATGTGGGATAATCCCATTCTTCTATTCAATCAAGTGTATATATCTCTACTTGATTTGATATCAACCATATCCCAAGTGGATATGAGATCCTAAGGTTTCTCCTATATGGATATCTTAATATTCTTCCACCTTTTTTTCCTTTTGCTTTAGTGTGACATTAAAATCTCCTACATCCATGCTATTGTGAGAGAGCTTTGTGTACCTAAGATTTATGAGGGACTCCCAAAACCCCTTTTTCTTTGTATGGTATTGGAATATATACAATGATTTTGTTATATTTCTTGGTGGTATATTAATGGATAAATCTTGTTATTAGCTAGTGTTGCATCTTAAAACCTAAATCTAAATTAACAACTCACTTGTAACAAATTATATATATAAATCCAAATGTTCCTTTGGAGTTAACTACTTATGATTCTCCTATTTCCAAAGGTGTTTTACATATCTAAATAGCTTCTTTACCCTTTAATTTATTCGTGTAGACAAGGATGATAGAGGGATTTTCTTGCTTAATAAGACCGCTAAGTTTGATTTTGTCCTGCTACCCATACCTATACAATTTTAGGATACTAATTTCATTATTTATCTACATTTTTAGGAATCTCGAACCACACCACACCTAGGGTAAATTTTGAAGCTCCAATGCTATTTATGTCTCTCAATCCAAAACAAAAATATTTTTCTATTAATTGTTGTGTCTCAAACTCCCCTTCCTATTTCTTCCCTCCAATCTTCAAAGGCATTGTTTTCTTTCTTAACTTGTTTTTCCTTAATACATACATCTTCTATTTCCTTTGCTTTAACATATCACTAAACTCTCGCCCTTGTTTTCCTTCCTATGGGTGTTGAGATTCACCTTGTTGCACACAAACTTCCTCTAGGTCTTTTTGGATATCCCCTTGTTCATTGTTGGATGGCCCTATTTCTTCCCATATAGGAAGTTGAATTGAAATATTTGGGATGAACCTTTTTCTTCCAAAATAGGGATTTGGCTAAATGGTAAGAAAAATTAATTTTTTTGTTGCTACTTCCTTCAAATATATCCTTTGTTTAGTTTATGCCAAAAAATTAAACCTATTTGAGGTGGATCTTACTCCTTCACCCTTAGAGTGGTTTGTTATTTTTAGATATTATCCACTTTCTTAACCATGATTTTTCATTGAAGTATCTGATGTTATATTGGCTTTTTTGTTCCCTTTAGATCCCTCAAGAAGAGTAGATTACTTTGTTGAATTTTTTTGGCAACTTGTCATCGCTTTTCCAATTCTTGCTCAATTTTTTGTTCATATTGATTACATTTGCAATATTGGGAAAAGTGTTCAAATTCGTGGCATATTTTGCACTTAAATGATAACTAATCATAATCCAATGTTTTCAAATAGATTTTATTATCCACTCTGAGGAGAATACCCTCTAGCAGTCCCTCTTCTAGATCAACATCTACACATATTTTGGCACAATGAAAATGTGGTCTTTCAGCTATTTTAATGTATGTATTAGCCTAAGGAGTTCCCCATTCTTCTCATGGTATCTTCATTCCAATAATGCAAAAGGAAAGTGGATTAAATAGGCCCAAACCAAAATGATTGTAATAACATATCTCTTTGATTTCAAGTCAAGTGTCGAATATTTCAAATGCATACCTCTAGTTTCATATAAATACAACCCACTCCTAAAGATTAGGTATCTATCTTCCTTGATTTTAAAAAAAAAAAAAAAAACAGATTCTCCTTCATTGGATTCTTTTAATTTCTCTAGATCCAAATTGCCACTACTCTTGGAGATGCTAGATCCTAGTAAATTTCCTTATTAATCCTCAACTTTCCATAGAAAAAGTTTTTCTATGTTAAAATGAGGTGGAGCGATGGATCTTAGGCACTTCATTTAATTTCTTCATAAATCTAGAGTGTTGGGCCTTTGTCAATTTCCTCACTGAAGCTATGAACCTTCAAAATGACATTCTAGATGTGAAGAGGGGAAGATCCCCCTCCTTGTTGGGATTCCATGGCCTAAAACAATCTTCCAAGTTAGATTTTGCAAATGCACAAATTTTAAAAGAAACCATTAGTAAAGAGTTTAGACTTCTGTGATCCATACTTGATTGTGAGAATGATTTCAGCAAAATCACATAGAGAATCAATTATCGATGCGTTTCAAACCAACTAGTGTGGTTCATCATTAGAACAAATTGAGGAACAAATCTGAGCGATCCGTTGAAACCATTATATTACCCAAAAACACATATATTCAAAAACAATAAAATATTTTTTTCTTTTTATGTTAATATTATTTCATAAGCCATGATTTCATTTTTTTCTTATGTTTTAATTTAATTCCATTTTCACCTCTCTTTTTCCTCTTTTTTTTTAATAAAAACAAACATATGTTAATTTATATCATGTGGATAACTTCATAAAATTACTCTCATAAACTTGTCAAGTTCAAGCTCCCACTAGCATTATGATATGAATAATCAAACATAGTATAGCATTATGATATAAATAATCAAACATAGTATAGTTTTTGTTTGTTGGAGACTACATGTTTGAGACCACTACAACCAAATATTGTTATGATGTTCATTGTATAGATTAGTGATTTCTATAATTTTATTTAGGGGTGAATTATTAAGTTAATTTTTTACATTTAAAGATTAAAATATTATTTTTTAGCCAATTAAAAAGTTTTCAAATTTTTATTTAAAAATTAAAAAATTGGATTTCAAATTTAAATTTCTATCTAAATAATATTTTTATTAAAATGTCAATTCCCTTGTATTCAATCCTTCGATGGTTTTAATTAAATTATATATTTTTTTATAGCATTTAACTGATAACATATATTAAAAACAGAAACTAAGTTAATATAATTAACCTTTTTTCCTTTAAAATTTTAAAAATCACCTATATCACAAATTCAATTATTACTTTTATATTTTTAATATTTTTATAAAAATTAAAATTAAGTTTTAATATTTTATAGTTATATTTAAAAAAATATAAAATTTTTTTATTAGAACTTATGTTACCCATATTTAAAAAATAAATAATAATAATAATAATATAATACAATTAAATCATTAAATAACTTCCATCAACTAATTACTGATAAGTTTTTCACTCCCCATAAAAATTTTCACCAATAGCCTTACTTTGTCAAAATAATATAAAACTATGTTAGTTGCTTTAACAAAAAGCAATAATTTGCGAAATATTTTTTTTTTTACCCCTTCCTTCCCTCATAACTAGTCTTTCTCGGTGGCTGTGTGGCTAATGCAAACATCATTTGAACTATTGAGATCGTTTTTATGAAGGCCGATCTACATTTACAAGCACAAATTTATAAGTGAAAACTATATATATAATACTTTAGTTGTTCTAAATTGTTTTGTTGTGTCATATTGTCATTCTGTAGCAAATTTGTTTGTTTTTTTTTTTTCCATTTACAGTTTCATAATTTGTTATTATTTTTTAGTTTGCTGATGATGCAAACTACCACGTATTACCTGTCTATATTATCTTCCTAATTAGATCCAACTGCTTTACTGACCATTTTGACCCAATTTAATCTTATCCGATTGGATTGGATTTGAGAACAGCCACTGCTTTACTGACCATTTTGAACCAATTTAATCTTATCCGATTGGATTGGATTTGATAACACCCACTGCTTTACTGACCATTTTGACCCAATTTAATCTTATCCCATCCGATTGGATTGGATTTGAGAACAGCCGTTTTGAGCAAATGAAAATCGTGACCTACTTTCTATTGAAACATGGCACAACGTCATGATGTCAATGTGGAAGTCGCAGCGACCATGGATGAGGCTTCAACACATCTCATGATAAGTCTTGACTGCCTAATCAGTTAATATTAAAATTAATTAGTTAATATTAAAATATCTTACTAACGTCAATATTGAATATATATATATATATATATATATAAATCATATTTTCTATATTATATTTTAATTTATGTTAATATTTTATTATTACTGAAATATTATTTATAATTATTATTGATTTTTTATTAAAATAATATTTTTTTAAACGTTATATATCAATTTTTATATAGAAATTGACTGAATATTTTTTAGATTTTTATTTGTTTGTAAAATACTTTTTCTCTGTAAATTGAAAATTTACTATATTTAAATATTCATATATATCACTTACATATATATCATATTTATCATATTGCCAATATATTAATTAATATTAGAATATCCAAATAAAGTTTTATATTCGAATGTCTAAAAGTATAAGAATTATATATGGTAATGTGAATGTTAATATAAGATTATAAAAAAAATTAATAGTAAATTAATTTATCTCTCTTCAAAGTTGATATAAAATTATGTTACTTAATATAAATATGAATATTTTATTTATGTTTTCGAGAGTAAAATTTTTTTACACATGTATTTCATAACCTATTATAATATCAACGACCAACAAAGTCAAGCACAATAAAAGTAGATTATTGATATTTTATATTGCTTTTAAATAAATAAAATTTATATCTTTTAAAATAGATATCATTTAATTTTATATTTAAAAAACCAAATATACACTCCAAATTGAACATAGAAAAAAATATATATATGATGTCTCTATTAAACTATGAATTGTGTCCATTAACATAACTAAAAAATAAAAAAAAAAATTTCCATAAAAAAATTATTTTTCATGACATTAACACTTTGAAATAAATACTTATTAACCGTTTAAAAAACTACTCTTTCCATTTGTAATTCTTAAAAAATAAAAAATTTATATATTTAATTATGAAATAAAAATGAAATAAGGTTAATTTCTAATTTTATTTGATTTTAATGATTATTTATTAAATATATTACGTTTATTAACTTTGATGAAAATCTATTCAATACACTAAATCTAAAATCTACCTAAAATTAAATAAACACAAATCGTAAAAATTTCCGTCCACGAAGCCAATGCTCGTGGTCGTTGCAAGTATCAAATTTGTTTCAGGGATCACACAGCTCTTCTTTCTGATGTCAAAGTCCAACCGCGCTTATCATTACGTGATGGTGTCAAATTACATGAATTTATATGTGGTATTCATTTAAATCCTTGGATATTAAGTAGGCGGGGATTAAGTAGCACATTGTAATCAATTTTATGTTAAGGTAGATTTTAAAATATTTTGAGAACTTCGTTAATATGAGCAATGAACATTTGGAATTTTTAAGTTTAGATTTAAGTTTAATAGATTTTAAATATTAAAATTCAAAAGGCTAAAACGATTTCGAATATCAAAATTCAAAAAGTTAGAGTTGGTGATAAGATTTGCATTTATTTTGTTTGTATCCTCCTACACTAAAGGCATAGAAAAAATGATTTATACAAGTATAATATTAGGATTTACAATATGAGATGTTGTTACTAAAATTGTGTAATAAGTTGTCATTCAATGCCATGCATCCAAATTATCTTTTATTATTCTTAAACAGTATACATGTCAATACTATGGATGCAATTATAGTTGTTACATTATAGTTAATATTCTTGCATTATAGCTATGTTAATACATGTAAGTGTTCTGACATCCCGTTTCCTCATGAGCCAGAACCTGATTCAGACCATGTTCTCATGATGCAAATAGTAGAAGAAGAAGATCCCAGATTAACTGAAATGATCTGTCTGCTGAGACCAGCAAAGCCAAGATATGGCCTAGGAATGCTTGAGCAGTCACAGTTGATTCCAGAATGTACGTTTAAACAAATTCCCGCTGATTGTAAAAAGCCTGCAGTTATGGAAATGCACAAGTTCTTCTCGCTTATGGATGGATGCTTGAAATCACAAATCAATGCTAAATGGATGAAGGTTATGCTTAATTGGGATTTGTATACAAATCCACAAGCAGAAGAATTTGACCAAACATGCACACCTGACCAGAAAAGGCAATATGCAAATGACTGGAAACATTACATGGAGGTGAACAATACATGGATTTCTTTCTATTCTTGGAAAGATAAAATTGCTCCCATAAATGTTTTCACTGGTGCTTCCTCCAGTCTTACAGTCAATAAACATGGATGGACTACATTAGACGGGTCACAAATTGAGACTCCTACCACATTTCCTCCATACAAAGGGATTGTTTTAAGAGAAAATACCAATGTAGCCAAGGCCATCCCATTGGTCCAAAAAGATGATAATGCCCTAGGAATTAATGGAAGAATCCAAAAGGCTAGTGAACAATTGAACTGAACCAATACAGCTCTCACGGGTTTGGAGATGAATGTAACAAAGACAAATGACGTAAAGAAGCAGATAGATATTGTACAAATTTCATTAAATAGTGTGAATAGCTATTTAAACAATATGCAATTTGATTCCAGTATTTCGCGTACTTATGCCAGAGATTCACTGAACAAAATAGAAGAGGTAGGAGAAAAATTAGTTGGTCACATTGACACAACTAAAACTCTTCTTATTGGATTAGTAGGAAAAAATTGAAAAAGTTCAGTTGACAAAAGCAGAAAAGCCAGTTCCAAATTCCTTTTTGGTAAAAAGGAATATAAAGATTGTAAATCAAATCAGAAATATTCATAAGTTTCCCGATTTATTCCCCAAAGAAACTGTCTCTTCATCAGATGTTGATAAATCGGAACATATTAGCATTGCTTCTCTATTTCAAGAAGCAGAGGCTGAAGCAGAAGCCAGAGAAACAGAAAAGAAACCTCAAGAGACACAAATCTTTCCCATCTATGAGCCCCTAGAACACAGATTTTCTAGGTATGCTGCGCCTGATCTTGAAGGAAAAGGAAAATTGCCTAAAACACACACCTTCTTCCCTGACTCTCATAGGGAATGGAATATAGATAGTATGAGCATTGGTCAGATCCGGAAAATGATAGACATAATGTACACAGAATATAAGCTCATGTGTCTCAGAGGAAAATCTGAAATAGATGCTTGCAAGACAATTATTCAATGTTTTACAGGTACACTTCTCAGATGGTGGGAGACTGAATCTTCCCCCAAACTCATTGAAACCATGGAGGCAGAAGTTCTTAAAGATGAGAAAGGCGACATTATACATAATCTAGATGGCACAGTGATCAATAATATGATTGGCGCTCTGACATCAATGATTCAGGAGCATTGGTGTGGAAGTGAAACAGAGATTGCCAACAAACATGAAGTCATACTCATGAACCTCAAATGCCATAAAATGTTGCAGTACGATGACTTCCATCGTGATTGGATGCAAAGAATTTCCGAGGTAAAGGACTCAAAGAACCTATTGTGGAAACAGGTATATCTTGCTGCCCTACCTTCAAAATTCATTGATTATATCAGATTGCAGGAAATTTTTCAGTTGCCATTTGAATCCTGCACATGGGGTGAAATTTACTCACATATTACAAAGACACTGGTGAGTCTTTGTATGAGCTCAAAGGTGAATAAATCTTTAGAGAAATTATCCAGGTTACCAGATAGAAAGTCCATCTGCAGCAGATATGGACTTGCAATAGATGATCCTTTGATCAAGAAAAGGAAGACTAAGAAATGAGATAAAAGAGAATTTAGGGAGATCTTCTACAAAAACAAGAAAATTTATCCAAAGGACAGAAGAAGAAAATATCCCACAAGAAATAGAAGTTAGAAGCATAGAGAGAAGGGATATTACATGTATGTGCCAAATACTCATTATTACAACCCCTCTGACATCCATCTGCATTCAGCTAAGCAAGAAAAATGGAACAAAATCACTTGCTGGTTATGTGGGCAGAATGGGCATACTGCCTCAAGGTGCCCGCAAGGGGAGGAATCAAAGCTTAACAGAGGGAGGAAGACTGTTGTCTATGCTCAAAAAGAAAAACAAGTCAAAAAAGAGCATAGAGGCCCTATTGCTTGCCTTAAACGTGGATCTGCGACTCATGTCACTGAAAGGTGCCCCAATTTCACAATCAGAGATACAACACAACAACACCAGCTTGAAGAAACATCTCTTGATTCTTTTAGCTCTACAGAAGAAGAATTTCAAGCAAACATGGGCCAATACTCCGAATCAGGTTCATCAGAATGCTCATGTTCTGATTCTGATGAATGTGCTTGCCATGCCATGTATGAAGATGATTCTGATGATTTTAGCTGCTCAAGTGAAGAAGAAAAACAAAAGCCTCCTAAAGAAAAGGTGCTAATTGCACCCACTGATGAAGAAGCAGAATTAAAAATTCTATCTCAAATCAGAGCGATGGAGGATGGCGATATGAAGAACAGACTGATAGAAGCTTTCACAGACCAATTGAAAACCAAAGCTTCTAAGGAATCAAGGAAGAAACTGTTGTTTGTTGATGCATCCTATGAGCGCAATACGAAATATTTTCAAATGCATCACCAAAAACCAGGGAGAGTAAGGTCACTTACTCTTGGTGAAGTAAGTGGAGAAATCCACCACATCAAATCTGAGATCTCTACAATCAAAGCTTAGATTGCAGAACTGCAGAAAGGCAAACAAATTGCGACTAGCCAGAAATATGAAGAAGAAGAAGATGAGGATGATTCTTGGAACCCAGCTGCACATGCGCAAGAAGTCCAAATTGCTGAAGGTATGCAAGATCCAAATTTTGGATTTAAGGACATGAGATTATTTACTATCACCTATTAGCAGCATCATGTTAAGGTAAATATTTGTATTCAAGGAAAAATTTTTCAAATGACCGCATTATTAGACTGAGGTGCAGATATTAATATCCTTAATATGAAAAACGTTCCAGCCAGATACTGGGTCTCTGCTAAAGGAAAGATTGTGGGTCTTGGAAATAAGAGGCTTCAGTATGAAGTTCCAAAAGCTTCATTGTGTTTTGATTCACATTGTGTATATATGAAGTTTGTTGTTGCAGATATTCTTGTTGATTGTATATTAGGAAATATATTTCTTGCTGCAGTTGAACCACACGGTTCAGCTAGGTTGAAAGGAGGAAGATCTGGTTAGTTTATCTTTGTCCCCACATCAAAAGGAAAAAAGAAGAAGATTATACTGCCTTATGTCTCCAGTCCAAGAGTCTCTACCATGGTACAGGCAATGCAAAAGTTAGATAAGGCAGAATCCTTACTAACAGACCTCAAAGATCTCAAGAGTAAACTAAGGATTGAAGAACAACTAAAGTTGCCTCAGGTAAAAAGCAGAATTCAAGATTTGAAGCAACAATTAGAAGAAAAATGATGTTCAGAAGAGCCGAATGCCTTTTGGCATCGAAAACAACATACTATCAAGCTACCATATAAAGAAGGATTTGCAGGAAAACCCTGCAAGAGTAGAGAAATCCCTATGAGCAAAGAATATAGGGATCTCTGCCAGAAAGAGATCCAGCAACTGCTTGATAGGAGACTAATAAGAGAATCAAATAACCCATGGAATTGTTATGGATTTTATGTAAACAAAAGGGCAGAGAAGATCAAGGGTATCCCAAGGCTTGTCGTCAATTATAAACCTCTGAATTCAGTTCTTGCAGATGACACCTATCCAATTCCACGCAAAGGAGACTTGATCATAAGAATTGCAGGTGCAAAAATATTTTCAAAGTTTGATTTAAAAGCAGGATTTTGGCAGGTGGCTATAGAAGAATCAGATAAATTTAAGACTGCCTTCAGCATTCCTGCAGGACACTATGAATGGAATGTCATGCCATTTGGGCTCAAAAATGCCCCCTCAAAATTCCAGAAGGTAATGGATGACATTTTCAAGCCTTATTTTAACTAGTTGATTGTATATATCGATGATGTCTTGATTTTTTCTAAGAGTATAGATGAAATTTTTAAGCATGTAAATATTTTCTTAAAGTTAGTTCAGAAGAATGGGCTAGTTCTAAGCAAAAAGAAAATAGAAGTTTTTCAGACTTCTATAAAAATTTTGGGTCATACAATCTGCAATGGCCAGATTTCTCTTCAGCGGCATGCCATTGACTTCGCTAACAAATTTCCAGATGTGCTTAAGGATAAGACACAATTGCAAAGGTTTTTGGGTTGCTTTAATTATATTAGCAACTTTTATCAAGATTGTGCCAGTGATAGAAAAATCCTTAACAAAAGGTTAGGGAAAAATCCTCCTGACTGGTCAAATATCCACACCAAAGCTGTTCAGGAAATCAAGCCTAAAGTAAAATCTTTACCCATTTTATATGTTGCAGATGATCAAGCCTTTAAGATTGTTGAATCTGATGCAAGTAATGTTGGATGGGGAGGGGTTTTAAAGCAAAGAATTGGTAAAGAAGAGCAGGTAGTTCAATTTGCCTCTGGAGTCTGGAACCTTGCAGAACAAAATTACTCTGTTATTGAAAGAGAAGTCAAGGTTGCATGGAATTGTATAAGCAAGTTTGAGGTTTATCTGATAAATAAACCTTTTCTCCTCAGGACTGATGCATTAGCCATGCAAAACGTATTGACAAAAAATATTAAGAAGGTTGGAGAAGCAAAATTTGCAAGGTGGCAGGCACTGTTTGCCAATTTTGATTTCTCTGTTGAACATATTAAAGGAAAAGATAACAGCGTCCCTGATTTTTTAAGCAGATAATATATTGAGCAGAAAGAGGCACAAGTTCTAGTTATTGTTACTAAATGGGAACAGGAACACAAGAGGGAGACAATGAGGATCATACCAGATGAATTAGAATGGGAAACATATAAAAGGGACTGGAAACCCACATGGCAACTCAGAAATACAAAAGTTATGGATGCTAATCTATAGCCCCATATGGATCTTCAATTATATGTGCCAGAAAGAAAAGTCTACCCCAAGGGAAGGACGTGGATACATGAAATGATTTATGACAAAGCCAGAAGGAATGCTGAGTTAGCAAGGAAAGCATTGGAGAAAAACTTTCACGACATCGCTACTATTTGGCAGTATGGGGGAAAGGATACAGGAATCTATGAGAAACATGTCTGCATATATCGTACCCGTGACTTATGGAATGGACCTGGTCATCGAAAGACACACATGGTAGCAAGATGGCCCAGAAATGATCCCATGATTATGTTTCCTGACACTGTCTTTGATTTTGCATATTATAAAAGATTATGGTGGCAATTTCTTAATGTTGATGACCAAATAGAAACCCATTATACCAGGCTCAAATTTATCATAGTCGGGCATTATCAAGGATATCAACAAAATCAATGGCTCAAAGAATGGTGGAAGGATTACAGGGTCAATAAAACTGTTATGGACCCAGTAGAACATGAGAAATATTGCAAGAATATGGGCAAGCCCTGTATCATGGATTGCAATATGGCATGCAATCATCCAGTATATCACACTATCAAGCAGATTACCGACAATGAGTGGACAACATACAAAGATGCTCCTTACAATAATTCCCTTGAAGAATATATGCGAGAGCACATGGAGTGGCTAGTCCTCACCAAAGTACAGCATCAAACTGTTCTAGGAAGGCCCATCATCATCCGGAGAATCTACACCAAATATTGGGCTATCATGCCACACAAAGTAGACAGATTCCCAGGACTCACAATATTTTAATATGTACCAGTCACAAGGGCTGAATTGTGGCCAGTTTTTCCGTGGATTTTTCTGTTTAAAAATCTCCACAATGTAATATAATATTTTCTCGTGGGCTTTAGTACAAAATCATCCACTATGTTTTAGTCATGTCTGAATAACTTTTAGTACAAAGGATCTACTTTACAAGCTATATCGGCTACGTTACCCGAAAGCAATTATTCGATCCATATTTTGGATCTAAATTTTGTGCAGACGTCGCTCCGATCTAACTGAAAAGAAATGATTCCTTTGCTTTAATTCTTTTCTTTGATCGAACCAAGGACAATGTTTGTCCCCCCTTCTCTCCTATATAAAGAAGGGTAAGGATCATTCTTGGGGCATCGGAGTTTAGAGAGTTTAGAATCTTGAGTGTTTTGAGTCAAGTATTTTCCTGCTCTGCATCTGTGGACCTGTGTGTCTGATCTGCTTGCATCACGAAATTACTCAAGTCCATAGGTGGTTTGGAAGCCTGCGCATCAGTATGCTCGGTAATGGTGAGAACCTAAAGTGGCTGAACCATTAGAGTCTTCGAGTCTGTATATTTTCTCCTGAAAACGTCTGAGGTAGAGTCTGTCCATCGCCAGGCAGCCTCTGGTATTACTTGATCTTTATGATCAGTATATAGTCCAGTAAATGCGGTGAAAGTCTATCTCTGTAAAGAGTTTCCTCTCTCTGTAAATGTTTTAAGCATCTGAAATAATATGAGTACACCATATTTCCGCCATATGAGTATCTATGTGCATTTATAAAAGTCTGATGTGTAATCGTTCTATGGAGTCTTCGTCTGAAGTTCGCAGGAAGTTCGCCAAAGGATCAAAGGGACACCAAGGTCATTGTTAGGCGAGGAAGCCGTTGAGGAGACTGCTAGAGTGTGAAAGATCTGAGTAGGTTCACCATTGGTTCACCATGAGTTGGCCATCTGCACTAATGAAGATATACAACAATTATTGGTTTTCTTTGTAAGGTTGCAAACTCCTTTTATTAAGTGACACATCCTCTATTATTATGATGATAAATTTTAAACACATTTTTGTGTGTAATTGTGGAAAAGAAAAATCAACTTTTTTAATGCTCGAGCTCTAAGTGATTCGATTTTATTATTATTTTACCATTAATGTTATCTTTTCTATAATGTTATATTTGATTAATCAACTAGTTCAAAGTTAGGTATGGATTGGATCTTCATTTTGTATTAAACAATATGTTTTTTCGGGATAATCATGTTAGATCCTAACTTCCTTCTTGTTCTTGAATTTAATGGAAGTGATTATGGTTATTGGTGTATTAAGTTGATGAATGTTTTGGCAAGGAAATATTTATGAGACATTATAGAAACAGGTTATTAGAGTTCGCTGATTGGAACACTATTATGTTCAATGATAAAGCATCTAAGAATAAGGCTTAAAAGAAGAATTATCAAGCTTTGTTCTGCTAAGAAATCTAGGGCAGATAATTATGCTATTTATTTAATTTGATTTCTCTTTAATCTATGACATTTTCTTGTGACATTATTCTTATCATTTAGTTTTGTTCATCAACAAGACAAATGCCAACAAGAAGATCACAATGTGAATACAAGAACACCAGATGTAGGTTGCTAGCCAGGGCCAAAACCTCTCCTAAAGAGGAAAATAGGCAAAAATATCTTCTTATAGAATTTCAATGAATACTTCCAAGACCTTGACCTTGTCCCAAGACCAAAACTTCTAAGAGATGATCCAACCATTCCCAAACTCGTCTCCGCAAAAATCTGAATTGAGGAAACCCTAGATCCTCCAAGGAACTTGCATGTGTGGGCAAGCAGAGACAAAAATTCTCTTACTTCCTCACTACCCTCTAAACTTCGCTCCTCTTCTTACTGGATCAAACCTCTTCTATTTTTTGTTTCTTGGATCAGAGATATATCTTCGTAGATGTGTGTTTCAAATGAGAGGATGATCCTCTTTATATAAGCTTTCTTGGGTGCCGATTAGGCCTCTTTAGGCTGACTTGACGAAGGTTGGCTGGCCCATCTCTTGGAGGCTTCTAGACACAACAAATTACAATAAATATTTTTCCTTCTTATTGCATGGGACCTCAAGGGCTAGTACATCATGACCTTGACTCTTGACTTGACAACAAGAGCCCTAAAGTACTCAATGGGTGCTTTGACCTAGGGCCACAACATGATGGGAAAGAAACCCATTTCAAATAAATTTTCTTCTCTTTTTCTTTTGACAAGTACATCAACAATTACATCAAGTCATGGCTCAAGTATAATTATGAAGACCGAAACTAGTTAGATTTCAACACTCGTTCTTAACTAGGGAGTTGTAATGTCCCAAATTCTTTGAATTTGGGACAAATCATTTAAATCAAATTATCTAGCACTTAAGAGGAAATTGCCATGGAAACCCAAACACCATAAATTTGACTAAAACCATAAAGCCACAAATTAAATAAAATCTCATTAAAAATCACAACATGAGGAACAATGGGAAATGCAACAACCAAAATCCAGCTTTATTATATATAGATAGATGCCAATATAATAGTTGGGAATGACCCTCCGGTCTCCAAACTGAAACAAAAAAGCAATCACTACACCTGTGGATTTTGAATGAATCCACCAAGGGGAGATGGGTGCTCACCCAATCTCTCTAAATCACCCAAGGGTTTTCGTCCTAGGGCTACAATGGAGTAGAGTACCAAGTTCTCAAACTCACATATAAGAAACAATATCAAAACCAAGATGTCCTCCAATGGCCTCCTCCTCCTCTTTTATAGATCTGATGGACCCCTCTAGAATCTTCTATTTTATTATTATTTTAATCATGGAGCACTTTTCCCCCTTTTATTTTAATTAAAATATTCTTTTAATGTGGGAAAAATGGTAAATTGGCCACTATGTCTCCTTAGGTCACTGAAAATCCCATCCAAAAGTCCCATCATGTAGATCTTCTCATTTCGGTTCCAACAAGATATTACACTGAGGTGTTCCATCAATTAATCTTTTTGAAATGCCACCTCGAGCATAATTAATTAAGTTATGCCCAATAATGCTAATTTTTTTAAGTTAGAATGCAATGGAACGAAAGGAAAATTGTGTTGATGATGGAATATGCCAACCAAATGCCATCAAATCCCATAAAAACCCCTCAAAACTCCATCGGGACCCCTGATGTTATAAACCTGATCTACTAACCTAGTCATCCCTTGTCGTGGAAATCCACCCTAGCTGTACTATGGAGAAAAATAAAAATGGGGACATGACAGGAGGTATTCATAATTTATCATGGGTACAAGGAAAATATTTTCATTGAATCAATCTCATAAGAAGAGTTAGATTGGTAATCCATCTTAAGCATCAATATTATGATCAATATTCAACCAGCATTGTCAACATAGCAAGGTATTGACTAACAAGCTCTAACTCTCCATAGATCATAGCATAATATTGAAAGGCTTTACATCGGACACCACACTACCTCTTAAGGCACATACCCCATCTGTATGTTCACAATTCTAAGAACATTCATGTCTTGTATTTACACATCCTCAAGGAATTTCTCTTTCACTACTCTTACCTATTGGATGCCTTACCTCATCCTCAAAGAGTATTGGTCACCAGAGTACTTCCTATCTCGGATTCTAAATCCTCAAGGATTATTTCTCTCATATGCTTACCTAATCCTTTGGACACCATCCTCTCTTCATGGTCTTCACTAAGAATTATGGCTGCTATTCATGGTCTAGTGCATGACACATGAAGTAGAGAACCATATTCGTCACTCCCTCTCAACTAGGGAGAAGTGTCAATCATCAACTACTATGATAGTATCCCTTAGGGCTCTATCATCATCATCACATGTGCGATATTTCTTTGAACCTCACAGGGCCCTCTATATAAATCAATATCGTGTTATAAATAAACTTCAAAATCATCATCAAGGAGTCTTTCTTCTTCACAACTTCTTCATACAGAATATGCCATCTTCTACATCACTTATCTTCAAAAAAACCATAGCATTGAACCAATAGTCATGTCATTCTTTTTCTTCCTTGGAAAGTGATCTTTTATCCCACATTTGGTTATCCTTCATACGACTACCTATTTCAAGTCATGCTTCCTTCAGGGTCTTCCATCCAATCACATGACTAGTAGTTGTAGGTGAATTTCTACAACCCTCTTTTGGTAGCCCTATTTTAACCCAGCCAGATGAGTTCAAAAAAAAGATGAACATCAAATTAAAGTTACCTCTTTGTGATGGCCCTTTGTAGTGTCGTCATATTCATCACTTGAATATTTACGAACTAATCACAATCGAGCTAGAACATGGCTCCCTCTTAAATATGTAGAAAGTAATCCACATGATCATCAATCCATTAGCAACCTATTACCATATATGTCATTGTGGAGTACATCATCTCCTTAGAATAAGTACCAAGGTAGTAACCTAATGGGGTCATGCTGTAGTGGTTACAACCACCCTCCAAAATATTTTCTTATATTCATTTTGGAGCCTCCCTACCAACCATCCTTAGCAGCATCTCTTGCACTGTCAAGTACATATGATTCATTGGTTTTTCAACAGCTTGTAAACCTATGCATTATAATTTGCTTCACTCCCCTCACATGTTTCCATTCTGGATGTGGGGTAGTTTCTCCCTGAGTAGCTCCCTTAGAAAATTGCGCAATTATGGAAAGGAACTAGCCTTACCGCCATAAATTGCGCAAATCTGCTAGGTAGCCTACTGGGCTCATAAATTGTGCAATGCAGTCAAACAACCCTCCTCAGGAAAATTGCGGAATCTAGCCTAGCACTGTAGCTCAACCCAGAAATTGTGCAATTTTGAGCAGTAGTCACTTGCTCCTCCCAGGAATTGTGCAATCCCTCTGGATAGCTAGCCCAGATCCTCCCAAAAATTGAGCAATATTCTCCCTCAGTCAAGCAGGTTGTTGCATGCATATTCAAGTTGACCAGTTCCACCCAAGACCCATAAAACTTGACTTGCATGCATGGGCTTCTTTTTCCTGAAATAGAAAAAAGCAACATGAAAAAGGCATCCCTAGATTTTAGGGAGCTATTTTTAGCAGTTGTAGGTTACATGCAAAGATCGTTTTAGAAACTTTCCTCCAAGTGTCGCTTTTTCCTAGATTTGTGGCATGTGCGTCATGAGCCTCAAACTTATTTATTTGAAACTTCAGTGCTCATTCTTCACATCAATATTGGAGCTCTGACATCCCACAACACATTCAGGAGTCTTCGGCACATCCAGCTCGACTATTTCCGGGTAAGTTTTCTTTAGTTGTCTTTTGCAACATTTCTATCGCTTTTTGTCTTTTGGCTTGTGTGAGTGTTGTTTGCTTGATTTCTATAAACGATTGTTGTTGTTTGCATGCTTGTTATTCTATACAAGCACCCTTTCAGTTTTTGTTTACATCTCACTGTTGTCACATGCATGACATTGTCTTGCACGAACAATCACCGATTTCACGACTTGTTTCACACACATGCATGTTTTCCCATTTTTTCAATCTTGAATTTGTTGTTTGCATGCATGATCATTCACTCCTACTTACACTCAGTATCACCATGCATTCACATCTTCATATGCTTCCAATTGCCCATTGGCAAGTCTGGGAAACCTTGGCCTGGACTCTGCCTTGCTCGGACAGCATTGCGCAATTCTGAGAGGGAAGGCTCCGCCTTCCTTCTAGAAAATGAACAAATATGACCAGAAAATGTCCTCCAGTATTGCTTTGTGCAATTCTGAGAGGCAATGTTTGTTGGCCTAGAAAATTGCCCAATGTAGTCCCTGGGCCTACATGACTTGCCAGTTGAAATTACGCATTGCGCAATCTCAGTGTCCAACAGGCCAGTTTGGATTACGCATTACGCAATTCCATCATTCAACCAACCTCCTTATAGTCTGGGTTACCTTCTGCACATTTTTGGCAATCAGTCCCTTGACCTCCTAGTGAAAATTGTGCAATCATTACCAGCAGTTCCCGGGTATGTTGCATGTCAGTCCTCAAGTTTGCTTTGGTTTTAACTAACATATTTCTTACCATGCATGTTCCCATGTCTCCATATATAGCGGTTGTTTGTACGCCTCTCAATAGTTCAAGAGAAATGGCCTCCAAGATGGAAGCATCAAAGGACAATGACGGAAGCACAACTGGAGAAGCAGTTGAGTGAGTGTCTACGAGTTTGTCAATTTACGAAGACACCAAGCTGATCGTAGAAAAAGACATCAAGTTAAAATGGCAGGAGGTCAATGATACATTCTCAGGCACATTTGGGGAAGATCCCGAAGATCGCAAAGTCTATGTGAACATTCACAAGACTAGCTTGTACCGGATTGCATGAAGGTATCTCACGTTCCCATGTGTGGACATGATACATTGGATCATCCCGCACATTGATCCTAAGATGATGGTATTGAGTAGTGTCAATGGGATAGAGATTGCTACCTTCAGGGCACAAGACTATCACAGGATGTACCACTTGCAGAAGCCAGTGACCACCATGGAGACACCCTTCATCATACCCAAAAGCAACACCAACTCCAGGGGTATCTTGAAGAACTAGGTGAAGGAGCTAGCCAAATTTAGGATGACACCCAACAAATTTACAAGATGAAGATAATGTGGAAAGAATATTAGTACTTGGTCATGTTTGCATGTTGCCTGTATGGCCAAGAGAGAACAAAGACCTTCCCGCAAAGTTGGGTGATCGCATTGGACCAACTTGCCAGTGAAGGAAACGCATGCAACTGGTCTGACATGTTGGCTCACAGGCTGAATGAACAGGTAACAGGAGCTCGGCAGCCACCTAAAGGTCAGCAATAAAAAATCTACATGTCCACTTACATCTTGGATGCAATCTGTGCCCGTCAGCAGTTCCCAAGCTTGGAGTGGGCATGGACATCAGTGGAAACCTTTGTGAACACTTGTTGCAAATTGTTTTCCAAATACAGCTTTTGAGGGGTCATCACACAGTTGTCAAGCCATTTTTTCACCCTAGTGTACAAGATGATATTTGAGTAGGATCCACCTTGCATGTAGAAGGCAACAATGGAGGCACTAATCGACATAGCGGATTGGTATGCCTCACCTTTAGACACCTTCATACGAATGCACAGTGCGGAGAATCCCCTGCATGTTTTGCTGAAGTTTGCCATGGAAAGGCTCATCACGCAAGAAGTGTCATACCACATCTTGGCAGGATGTCAACTAGAATACACCGAAAGAAGAAGGCACCTTGGCCCACTCTTCCATTGTGGATTGGGTTGTACGAGATATAGAATCTCAAGCATGCAGATGTTGAATGTAAGAGTTCAAGAAATTTCCTTTCGGCACCAGACGCTTCAATCTGTATGACCCGCATTGCTTTGTGAAGGATCACTACACGAGAGTGCAATTTTTGTGGATCCATGGGGCATGTCATTGGGCTGAGGAAGACCCATGGAGATATAATCATAGCTTCTCCAGGCCCAATGAACTGGTCGGAATTCCGTGGAATGGTTAGCGAAGCAGCGTGAAGTAGCATCTAGGAGGGCACCAGCAATAGCAGCAATAGAGGTAAACATATTGGTGTGTGACAAAGGTAAGAGAAATATTGTTGACAACATAGAATTAGAACAAAGATGAAAGTTCAGAGAAGACCCACTTGTGTAGAAAGAAACATTGGCAATAGAGGTGAAGAGGCAATAGCTTGACAAGAGGATCGTGCAAAGGCAGAGAGAAAAAAAAGAGGATGGAGGAAACAACGAAGGAGTTGAAAGAGTTGAAGGAGCAACTATGGAAGGAAAAAGAGCTACATAGACAAGAGAAGGAAGCACAGCAGGGGGTGCAACATGCACAGATTGATGAAACTGCGTCCATATAGGTAGTAGCCTCATCGGAGCAACTGCCGCAAAGCAGAGAGGGTGAGCAGTCGCAGGAGTAGGACTTCGCTCATGAGATTGAATGAGTACTTGAAAATATGGATACAGAGATGGAGCAGCCAGAGTTAGAGAAAGACATCAACCTCATGCCTTACCATGAAGAGGTCGATCTACCAGCTTCACCGAATCCAGAAGCAGAGCAGGTCCCAACGACCAAGGAGATACTAAGATCCTTGGAGATAATTTGGAAGAAGAGATGCACAATATATCATTTGACGAATCACAACATAGATTTGTGTAATCATGTGGAGTATCTACCCCAGATGACCACAGATCTCATGTGCAATTTGAGGAACAAGTTATCATATTTGCCGTACACAAGCATCCAACCACATTGGCTGATGCCACTAGAGCATATGCCAAAGCCACTAGCTCGATTATTTGCTTCTTGATAGCAGAGAACGAGCGAATGGATAAGGAGTTACATATGGTCAAGTAGGGAGGAGAACGGGTTACAGCATCCACCTGAGTAGAGTTGAAGAAGGTGATACTAGATGAAGTATCATCCCTTGAGACATTCATGTAGGCGTTGTATTCCAAATTTGGTATCGTGCATAAGGCAGTTGTCCATCTCAATGGTTGGCAGAAGCATTGTGCTAGGAGAGCACGTACCTTGTCAAACATGCATGTTGTTGTCAATCACATGCAAACATGGACAATGAGATACAAGGGAGCCCCATTACACTTTACCAAGATGATGAAGCCTAGGGCGGTTGAGTTGAAGGCACACATCTGGAGTCAGATTTGAAACTATGAGCAACTCTGCAACTCATCACTAGTTTGCAGGCTTCCCATGCATGGGTATTCATAAGCATGGATGTTGTTGTGCGTGCACATGCGATCCCATCTATTGGGACACTAACTGAGGCAAAGACAAAGGGACAACTCTGACTATAGCTAGACTCGTACTTTGATGAGTTGATCCGCATAGCCACCAATGCAGACACTATGTATTAGTATCTCGCTGGTCCGGCCATACACAAGACAATGATACACATGTTATTAGATGAGTTGGATAGAGGATCCAATGCAGTGTACCTAGATGCAACAGTGGCAAGAGTTCGTTTCCAGAAAGATGTCACCACAGAGTACAAGAACACCATCGTAGACTACCAAGATTGGCATTAGTTCGCCATCGTCGACCATCATGAGGATGTCGAAGATTTGGTCTTCCCATATTTTTTCGAGTCATAATGATGCCTTGCATGGCTTACTTAAGCTTATTTTGTCTCACATGGGTACATGTACATATTGTATGTAACGTCTTGTCAAGTGGAATTTCAAGTGTCAATGGTTGAATGTAACAATCATAGAGTAGTTGAAGAGTCATGAGCGTAGTGTTGAACTTTGGAATTACCCTCTCCTTGACAACTTTCCTCACTTCTTTCCCTTGTTTTTCCATAAGACTACAGATCCCAATCAATGATAAATGATAGGTTTTGTCTTAAGGAGGGCATTAAATGATTGACATTTTATATTTTTATGTTTTTGCTATTTGAATAATTTTTTGCAAATTAGCTACAGAATGCAGCCTATTCTATAGCTAACTATGTATTCCATAGCTACTTCTATGGTCTGGCAGGTTCTAGGTGTTAAATGAAGAATCCAACCACATGGGCATCTCTAGAATCATCTCCACATGGATTCTATCCTAGTCACTCAACCCAGATCGATAAGAAAGCAAGCTCAAGATTGTAGTCAATGGTGGAGTCAAACATATGATACCCGAAAGCAATAGGACTCTTCATCCTCTCTTTCGTGGTTAATCAATAAATCCAACAGTTTTGTTGCAACATTAACTCGGATCAGCCACCTGTGTTAATGGTTCTGTTGCAAACATCTCGCTCAGATTCAAGTCACATGTAGCTGATCAAACGTTTATGCAGTCCAGTTGTAATATGTATAGGCCACCTGTAGCTAGTTTTCCTCAAAGACAGTTATGATTATTTCCTTTTAAATACTGGTTGTAGAGAACCGAGAGGGGTTCGAAGAATTTGATGTATTAAGTTCAGACTTTTAGCTCTATATTTTTGGACTCCATTCCTGCCTATAATATAAAATCATGTGTTGACCAATGAACTTTTAAAAGAGAATTTTCAATTAGTTAGCAGCTCAACCCAAACAGTTGCAGAGGGCCCTGCACTGAAGGAGGTTTTATTTCCATTCATTTTCTGTTTAGTTTTAATTTCACCATTTGCTTTTAGCAATATTTCTAACTTAGGTTGATTTTCTTTTAGTTTTGATCAATAGCATAATGTTAAAACTCAATTGTACAATCTTGTTTCTCCAACACATTTCATGAAAGGAAATGATTTTGTTTCTAAACAGAGTAAGGTTGAAGTAATAAGAATGCACTTTTGACTAGCTTACTCATTATTTTGTTATTTATTTTCTAGTTCATATTCTCAATACACTACGTTAATGAATATTTTTTATCACCATTTCAAGTTGATACTCATCCTAAACTAAACGGTTAAACATTCACTTCACGCAATGGTTGAAATCAATCAAATACCTTCTGCATGTTTTCATTTAGTTCTCTAGATCACATAGTACAGAAAGTTGCTTGTATTCCATCTCAAGAAGGTTATCTTTCAAAATTGAAGGTTAGAGTAACTAGAAGTACTTCAGTTGATTTCATTCTCTGTATTTATTTCAACATGCATTAAAACTTCACCTTTTAATTTTAAGAATTAGATTCACGACTTAGAGTTAATGACAAGATAGGGCAGATGCTCTGGTTTTCCTTCCTTTAAATTATATGTTGACTAGTTTTAGCTTGTGGTTTACCATTAGGAAGTTTAGATTCAGTTTCTCATAGTTCATATTGTACATCATTAGGAATCAAAGAATAGAAACCCCCAAAACAATATAAAGATGCAAAACAACAAAGTAAGAAGGGTTAACTATGCACATATGGTGCACTACACTTCATCAGCTTACAAACCATGGTTGATCATTTATGCAAGCAATTTAGGACACTAAATTAACTAAACATTTTGATGCCATTGCTGGGGAAGCGTAATTAGGTAACCTTATCTCTTACATTCAAAAAAAAAAATTGATATGCATAGAGAAAGAGACTCTAGGGGTAGATTTATAGCTAGAGGTAGGAGTTCAATTCCTACAACACCACCTACTCCACCAAGAATAAGAATTAGAACCTCTCTTCCACATACCATTAATAGAGGAACCAGAGGAAGTGAAATTAACCTTGCAGGTTGAACCTTATACTGACTCTGAAGAAACTATAATGGTAGAAGAAGGAGAGGATGGAGAATTCACACTGTTTGGAGGAGGGGGTAGAGGAAGAGGTAGAGCAAATAATGGAGGAGGTAGAGGAAATAATGGCGGTGGCAGAGGAAATAGGGAAATAGATAATTCTTTTGGATTCCCTATAGTTGATGAAGAAACAAATTCCACAATGAATAATATCTCACCTTCTGTCCTCCCAAATTTCCATGGATTAAAAAGTGAGGATCCTGAAGCATTTTTATTTTTATTTGAAGTCTTGTGTAGAACCTACGATTACTTAGAAGACTCTCAAAAACTTAAGTTGTTTCCTTCAACATTGAAAGGAGCTGCTTTGAAGTGGTTCATGGGGTTGGTCACTCAGTCCATTAGAACATGAAATGACATGAAGAAAGTTTTTTTGGACAGGTATTTGGATTATTGCATGCCTACCAATCACAAGGATGAAGTGTTCAAAATGATGCAAAGAGAGGATGAAAGTTTAGAGGATTTAATTGAGAGATTCAACTATAACTTGAAAAGAGGAAAGATGATAATTTAGATGAAGATACCTTAAAAACTCTTCTATTAAAAACCGTTAGAGATGAGTGGACAAATATCCTTAACATGATGGGGAAGGGAGATATCTCTCAACTCCCATTAAGTGACATAGGAGAATTATGTGTTCATCTCTCAAAAGGAAAATCAAAAACTGGGAAAGGTCCAAGAGATCCTTCTCTTGTAGAGTGAATGAATATGAAAATGGATGAGTGTGTAGGGAAGAAATTAGGAATATGGTTAATGAATTCAAAACAGATATTCTAGGGAGCCTTAGTGAGAAAATAGACACCCTTAAGTTACAAAACAAGTAGAAAACCGAGGTTGATGCTTTATCTCTTTTCTGTCCCAAATGCATAAAAAAGACACGCTTTAAGAGAATGCCCTTTGGATGCAAAAATCATAGAGACTTTTGTGATTTGTTCAAAAAACCATGAGACCAAGGTTTTTCCTTCAATTCCAGGTCTTAAGGCTATTTTTCAAGAAGAAACAATTCCAAATTCAGCACAATCTCTTTGCTTCGTCTCTACAAGACCTTGGCAGGGGCCAAAAAATTAGGGATTTAACAATCAAATGTATCTTTAGCCCCCACCAAATTAGAATTCTTGGCAGCAAACTTGGCCTCAACCTCAACCTTAGTCTCAATCTCAACCTTGGGCTCAAGGAATACAAAGTCCTTATGGAATATTTTCTCAATATTATCAATATCCTCCATCATATCAGAATTATCCTTCCCCACAAATTCCACAACAAAATCAGTAGCCACAACTTCAAAATCAAAACCCTAAACTTTCACTACCATTTCTACAACAAATCCAACAACCTCAACTTCAAAACCAAAATCCTCAACTCTTACTACCATTTCAATAGAGACCAAATCAGCTACCTGCCCAACCATTACCAAAACCCAACAATAAAAATCCTCAAAATACTTACATGGTGGAAGGAAAAAAAATTCCAACTTATATGATCACTCCTCTAGATCTCAATGATGTTCAACTAAGATCTAGTGGGATATTATAAAAGTAAAAGCCTTATGTAGTTATTCAAGAACAAGACAATTCTAAGGAAGATTCTCTACAACCCAATAAAAGTTTTGAAGGAACATCTCTCCAAAACCAAAATACTAAAAATGAAAAATAGAAAGAACCAATGAACTCAACTCCTATCATTGAGCAACCAGTATCTACTTCTACACCTCCTTTTCCTGAAAGATTACAAGTTGATAGAGGGGTAGAAAAGCATATTATGTTGCCTAATTATGATTGTCTAGATGAATTGAAAAATGTCTATATCAATTCCCTTTGGTACAAGCCATTAAGGAGATTCCAATCCTAGCTACAACAATAAAGTAGTTGAGCATAAAGAAACCAGGAAGAAAAGAAAAAGAAACAAAAAGAATTCAACTGGTAGGAAAAATAGCAAACATAATGATGGGAAAAATTGTCATACAAAAATATGTAGATCCAGGAAGTCCAATTATGAAAACACATATCAATGGAGTTGAAATTCTAAATACATTGATTGATTTAGGAGTAGCAATAAACATCATGAGCAAAAAAACGATGGAACAACTCAAGCTTCCTAATCTTCTTTACACACCTACATTACTACAATTAGTAGATAGATCTGTAGTCAAACCAGATGGTGTGTTAGAAGATATTTCAGTGTCCTTAGATTCTTGGAAATATCCTATTGATTTTATGATCTTAACCCCCTGTTTGGTCAATTTAGTGTGTCCTAAATTGCTACATTAATTATCAATATGGGAGTCGTAAACTGATGAAGTGTGGCGCACTATATGTGCAAGATAACCTCTTTCTTACTTTTTGTCATTTTTTATTTTTATTTTGTTTTTGGGGGTTTTTATCTTCGTTTATATCATAATGTGAATGGAATTCCTATTCCCAAGTTTCTATAAGGCAAGTATGGTTATAGTTTTTAAGGTAATTATGTCCTCTATAAGGGTTCCCAAAACTTAACACTTCAGAAGGTCTTAGAACATACTAGTGATGAAAATAATACTTGAATCAAGAATGAAAATATGCTGCTTTTTGAAACAAGTAATTAATGAACTACTGATTATGAAACTATCATCTTCGTTGCTGTCTAAATACAGAAAAATGATTTAATCTACTGCACTCAAGGAAATCAAAGATTTCAAAGAAAGTAAAACTAAAATCAAATTACATCATTCATAGTCTGATTTCTCACCAGTTAGTCTCGCTATGGATTTCGGAGATAATCGTCAATGACATGAGCAATCCAATATCTAATTGCAGAAAAGTAAACTAAAATCAAATCACAACATTCATATTTTGATCCCTTGCCAATTAGTCTAGCTATGGCTTTTGGAGGTAACCATCAAAGAAATGAGCAATCCAATATCTAATTGTAGAAACATAAACTAAAATCAAATCACAACACTCATAATTTGATCCCTCACCAGTTAGTCTAGCTATGGCTTTCGGAGGTAACCGTCAATGAAATGAGCAATCCAATATCTAATTGCAGAAAAGTAAACTAAAATCAAATCACAACATTCATATTTCGATCCCTCACCGGTTAGTCTAGCTATGGCTTTCGGAGGTAACCGTCAATGACATGAGTGAGTTGATTTCTAAACTAAATTAACAAAGCAATTGAACAAGACTGAAATCAACAAAACAAAACTAGAATTAAAAGAAACTAATTAAAGCAAAGCCAGCAGAGGATCAATTCCATATCACTAGTTATTGTGAAAATTATATATAGATTCTCAGGCTGCCTACTCTATCCTGAAACATGCACACACTAATTAGCGTTATACAAAGCTTGTAAAGTCATGGACAGAAGTGAAAAGTTAGAAATATATACACAAGTGAATAACTATAAAACATGTGTAGTGAAAATAAGGAAATGATACATAAAGACTATACAACAACAATGGAAATGAAACCTCAGTGTGTAGGGGCCCTCTGCACAACCTCGGCCAACATGCTATCAATCCAAAATTACGTTCATGCAAGCATGTGGAATAGAGTCTTCTTTTATATCTCAAAAAACATTTACAGCAATAAAACTAGTGTCACGGCACAATGAATTCTTAACAGCAAAATTACATTCAAAAGACTAACTACTATGCATATAGAAATGTGTTATTTATAACAAAGGTTACATAACTGTTTTCCTTATAAAACTACATGAACAGAGACACGTAAAAGAAAACGTCCATGGATTTAGTATAATGGTTGTCGTGATGATTAAATATATTAAGGGTGGTTGTTGGATTTGCCTTGTGGAGAAGTCCACAGGTGTCGATATGTCCCCAGGGATCTAGGAATGGCCACAAAAGTCTTCACGTGTTTGAAAACGGGGTCCTATTGCTGTAGGACTCCTATGTTTGACCACCGCTTGACCACCTTTGACCACAGCCTTCTTTGATGAATTCAGTTGGACCAATAGGACCTGATCCATGTCTAGGTCATTTCCAACTTGCCCATGTGGCTTTCTTTACCTGGTGACACCTGCAACTTGGAGTTTAACAAAAACAGCTGTGGAAAGTTGAATCAGCTGCGGAAAGTGACAAGATTTCGCAACTCATGAGCAAAAATATAGTTCAAAAAGAAAACACAAAACATAATTAGAAAACCATTTTAATGCTCTTTTGGAATCAGTATGCAATGATTTTGATAGCTCAGGAAGTTCAAGTGAGTGGAAAAAGTCTACGAAAGTGTGTAGGAGAGATGCAAGTTCAGGGCTCAACATACCCCCACTGTGAAGGTGTTGCATGTCCCCATGCAACCAAAACTTTGATTATTCCCCCTTTAGATCATGTACTCTGAGACTTCTACTAGTACAACCAGCCCTCTTCTTCTCTTTCTTAGTGCTGCTAACATCCTATGCTTCCTCATCAAACATCTGAATTTGAGGTTGATCAGTGCTCTACTTATCCTCCTGCATTTTTTCTTCAATTTCCTGTTCTTTTTCTGCCATAGCCCAAGGTGTAACATTGTGTTGTCATGAATGATCTTATCCAATCGACTTTGTTCCTTCAATGCTTCATTTTCATGTTTAATGTGTCTATTTAGGACCTCTAGTTCAAAAAATTCTTGTTTCAATGATTGGATTAGAGATTCTTATGTTGTGTGAGGCTGGATGGATGAAGTGCTTGGACCTGTGGCTGTCGTTTCCAAGGATTCTATATAATCACACATCTCTTGCTGATTCGGGTCTATCTCAGGTGTAGTTTTCCTTGGGTTGTCCCCAAAATCCTGTTGAGGAGGACTGATTTCAAAGTCTGGCCAAGAAGGACTGATGTCAACATCTGGATGGGAAAGAGGAGTATGGTGTGGGCTACGGTCAGGAGAGATTGTTGGAGGCTGCTCCGGTGTTTCTCCTCCTAAATCAATGAAATGGGGCCCTTTTGTTTGCACTTTCCTCCACTTTCCTCTAAGCGTAGAGCTTCTCCTTAAATGTTGTGGACTAGTGCCTTCTTCCTCCACACTTTTTTTTTCTTTTCATTTCTTCTTGGATGCAGCTGATTATTCCCGAAGATAAGCTAGTCTTTCAAACAGTGTTTGGTGGTCTTCTTTTTGGGAAGGATCTGGGGTCTTGTATACAGCTTCTATGTTTCTTTTCTCTTTTGGTTTTCTCTGCTTCTTATCCTTAGTTCTTTCTAGCCTCTCTTCTTGATTAACTTCTTTAGTTCTGCTAATAGGAGGGTCTTGAATTCTCACACTAGTTTCCTTTTTCCTACTCTTCCTTGTTGTACTGCTCTTAGGTATTTTAGGTGGATCTTGAAAGTAGTTTCTCAACAAAAACCGTTCCCAGGAGTCCTTCTTTTTCTTCAACTGGTCTTCAATTAAAATTTTCACAAGCTCGTGATGATACAGGTGGGGTTCTATGTCCTCTATATTCTTTTGGACAGTTGTGCACATCTTTTTCAAGCTCAGTAATAGAAAGTAAGGCTGATCGAGGGTTTGATTTTCTAAAAAGTTCATCAGTAACCGGGTATGATACATATACATCGATCCAAAACGACCTTCACACGTAATGAAATTTTGAATAATCAACAATAGACTGGCCCACTTCTCTTCTAAAGCATGGACAGGGATTCCTTGTTTGAATATAGTTACATCCCTACCTGGATTGCATAGGATAACCCTCCAAGCCTTCTCGTCAAAGCTCTAGTTCTTGAACCAGTGTTCTCCCTCCTGTGGGAGTTTTGTAGCGGCTGTTATAGATGCCTCGGTGACTGTAAACTTGAGGTCCCCAATTTCCACCTCCATGCCATTAATAGACCTCGCAAAAGATTTTGTAATCTCCTTATTGTAGCCTCTGAACTTTTGAATGAACTGTAGCCACCGTGCCTTCTTTAGTATGTTTTTCACTTGGGGGTACCCCTTTATAAACTTAGCCCCTTCTGGTTTTGTTCTCAGCAACAGACCCATTCCTTCTTTCTATTCTTAAAATTCATCTGCGTGAGAAGGGTTTAGCAGAGGTGAGACGGCTAGGTTAGTGGGAGTGAACAGGGTTTATGGAGAAAACCAGTGACTGTGAGTGGAAAACAAAGGACAGGCAGCGGAAGTGAATTCACGGAATGGAGCGGAGGCTTATGTGGAGAAGGTGGAAATGTAACCGTGGCTTCAATAAAATAATAGGGGAGTGAAGTGAACCAGGCAGAATTTTTAAACTGAATGGCTACGGAGTAGATGTAAACACGTTCATGAAATGGCTGTGGAATTTGTGCAGCAGAGAAGAGTCGTGATCAAATCGACCACGCCCCATGATTACAGGTGGAGTGTAAAAGTGCAGCCAAACACGAGTTAAATCTAAGGGCTAATCATGAGGCCGTTGGAAAAATAAATACATGGTTCGTGGAGGAATCATAGGTCGTGGAATGGTTGTGGAGGCTTTCACGCCAATCATTGCATATAATGAAGCTTATGGTTTCATAACTATGCAAAAATGTGCTTTGAATGCTATTTGAAATAAATTCTACTCATACCTTGGAATTTTTGCCACTTGTTGTCCATTAACCTTTGATCAGTTGCTCCTTGTTGATGCCTTTAGGTGCCCCATGTCTTCATAATATGTCCTCGGTCATACCTGCATTTGATTTTTATTATTTTTGCCTGTTATCTAACTGCCAATGTTGAATGACAGGGTGCTAGCTGTGAAAACACAACTAGCTGTGGAATCAGTTTGCAGCTGCGGAAACTAGATTTAGTTGCGGAAACTGACTCAACGATCATATGACTGAATGGAGATGGATGGGTTGATGATTGAGTGGATGAAAACTGATCATGAAAAAGACTTTTATTGGAAAAATGGAATAATATGAAATGAAAGTGGAGTGGAATGAAATGAAGTGGAGTGGAATGAAATGAAGTATAGTGGAATGAAAATGAGAAAGAGAGTTTCTTCTTCTTCTTTTTTTGGAAAATATAGGGCGTCAGAAGTTCCTGATTTTCGCCCTGTATTTTCTGTATAAAACTGCCAATCAGTGATTGGTTTTCAGGCTTATACATATTTTTTTTTTTTTTAGAACAGATAAGAACAAAGGCTAGGCTGGTAGAGAAGAAGGACTCTCCTTCACCAGCCTTATTGCAGAACTATCTTAAAAGATTTTGACAAATTCCTCTTTTGAGAGTGGCTTATGATAGATCTTTAATCTGTGGCCATTCAAAATAAGAGTAGTTTGATGTTCATCAATGGTTTTGATTCTTACTGCTCCATTGCTAAATATTTTGTCAATCTCATATGGCCCAAGCCAATGAGTCTGGAATTTTCCTTTAAAATATTTAAACTTGGAATCAAATAGCAATGCCCAATCTCCTTCTTGAAACTTTTTCTCCTTGATGTATTTGTCATGCCACTTACCTCTTTGATATTGAAATACATCAGTTCTTAGGATTTCCTCTTATCTGATCTCATCTAGCTCATTCAACTGCTCCATTCTATGCTTTTGGGCTTCTGATAGATCCATCCCCAACTAAACTGCAATCTTGAAAGTTCTGACTTGGAACTCAATGGGGAGTAGGACTTTTTTCCCATAAACAAGTTCATAGGGAGAATGTCCTATTGTATTTCTCCATGTAGTTCTATAGGCCCACAAGGCTTCAGGAAGCCTTTCTGCCAAATCTATTCTGTGTAGATGAACAGTTTTGGTGATGATGCTTTCAAGAACTTTGTTTGTAGACTCCACTTGACCATTTGCTTGCGGATGGTAAGGAGTAGATCTTCTGTGCTTGATTTTGTATTCTTCCATCACCTTCTCCACTAGGTTGGATGTGAATTGACTTCCCTGATCTGTCACAATTTCTCTTGGAACACCAAAGCGAGTAAAAATATCCTCATAAATAAAACTAATAACTGAATTTTCAGGAGCAGAAAATAATGCTTTGGCTTCTGGCAATTTAGTGACATAATCAATACATACCAATATATACTTCTTTTGTTTAGATGGTGGATTAATAGGTCCAATGAAATCTAA